>OMOT01027666.1:0-11374 GCA_900312575.1 Acanthochaenus luetkenii | reverse complement strand
CGCTAGTGCCGTAAGACACAAATAACTGTCTTGTGTGTTTTTTGCTGAGCTCAGGCTACAAAGGCCGCACACCTCCTCCAGCCGATGCTCGTTGACGCCACAGCTTAGTCAATCTATAACAGAGGTTTCCGGCAGGTACAGGCTTCCCTGCAGTGTGAACCACAATTCACTCCGCCACTGTACAGTGCACCATTGTATCACACAACACCACGGTGTCGAACGGATCATGAAGCTACACCTACCCAATCCGGGCCTGGAGGCCAGGATACAGTCCCACCAGCAGCTGGAGACGCTGGAGAAGGAGGAGGCTGGAGACAGACCAAAATGGGACAACAAGGCCCAGTACATGCTGACCTGCGTGGGTTTTTGCGTGGGACTGGGAAATGTCTGGCGCTTCCCATATCTGTGTCAGAGTCATGGAGGAGGCAAGTGATGCTTTAATGGCTATCTTCAGCTATTCCCTTTTTTGAGCATCTTCACTAATACTATTTGAGCAAAGCATAATCATTCAAACGGAATCACATCCACTCCGGATTAGTTACCGGGTGGGAAACATGACAGTTCTCTGGCCAACAGTGTTCTCTGACCACACAGTTAATCTCATAGAGTGTAAATACATAAATAGTACAGGATGTATTGAACAAAAGTAAAGATCTAAATTGTTTGTGTACAGTACAGTGACAGCTTCTTTCTTTTGCGTTCAGGTGCGTTCATGATACCCTTTCTGATCCTGCTGGTTCTTGAGGGAGTCCCGCTTCTCTATCTAGAGTTCGCCATTGGTCAACGTTTAAGAAAAGGCAATTTGCGAGTCTGGTCTACAATTCATCCCTATTTGACCGGCATCGGTAAGTAACCTTTTTTCCAGAACGTTTGTCATAACCAGTTCTAAAGAGCCTTGAAAGACACACTTTTATTCCCAACATCAATTGGCAGGTATTGCATCCATGTGTCTATCTCTCATGATCAGTCTCTACTACAACACTATCATTGCCTGGATTTTGTGGTACTTCTTCAACTCATTTCAAGAGTCTCTGCCTTGGAGCCAGTGTCCCGTGAATGGCAATTTAACAGGTGGTACTATAATTTGTATTCCTGCAGATTGGAAATGAAAGTTAGAAACTCACGATGTCTGCTAACACATACGGTTGTTAAATTCTGTCAGGCCTGGTCTCTGAGTGTGAGAGGAGCTCCCCAGTAGATTACTTCTGGTACAGGGAGACCCTGAACACAACCCCGGGGATTGAGGAGGATGGTGGGCTACAGTGGCGGATATTGTTGTGTCACGTTTGTGCCTGGTCTGTGCTTTATGTCTGCATCATTCGTGGCATTGAGACGACTGGGAAGGTATGGCACATTCTTCCTCACTGTGTCTACAGCACTATAGAACATTTGAATTCAACTAAACAAATGTGACAAAAAGCTATTTCCTTTCCCAAGGCTGTGTATGTGACTTCAACCCTTCCCTATGTGGTGCTGAGCATCTTTCTGATCAGAGGATTGACCCTGAAGGGCTCTTTAAATGGAGTGAAGTTTCTCTTCACTCCAGATGTAAGTTGTGTGTTTTATTTTTCCTTGTATAGATCACAATGCTCTTATCTTAGATAGCACCCAATCAAAATGTAATGATTTTCACATTATAATGTGTGGGGGGGGAAACAATATATATATACTACTACTACCCAAAGAAATCTAAAATAAAATGTATCTAAAATAAAATACAATACAAATATATATATAATAAATATAGCCACCACCAATGATTGTAGGGGTCCAAGCACACCTTGAAAAAGAGAAGAAGAAGAAAATATCTGAATACATTCAGCTGTGGTGTTAAGGCACGTCAGCTGGAGGAGGTGTGCAGCCCTTACAAGCCTGAGCTAAGCAAAAACACACATGACAGTTATTTGCGTCTTATCAGTCACAGAAGTCACGGTCACTGCAGAGAAGTTGCTGTTCTCGTGAAGCTTACTGTAGAAAAAGGAACATTTGTACAGGATTTATTGTCTTGTAACTTCTTTCAAAAAGAGCAGGTGAACCCCATGTGTGGGGAAATAAGGTCAATTATTAGTTTTCTAATAATTGGCAAAGAGCAAGCAGAAGGAAAAAACACAACATTAAATGTTGTTGGCATTTGTGACATTTGGCTCAGCACATTCAATTACATGAATTTAACATCTTTAAATAAAACATATATCATGTAGCCAAAGTCTAGTAGCATACAATCTGAATACAGATTCAAGAAATGATTTGCCATGCAAACCTATTTAATCCCCAACAGGTTAATGGTTGATAAACTGAATGTGTTTAGCTTATGCATGACGTTTGATGGACTTTGAACCACTGACCTTGTTATTGTCAGGCAGACATTCTAACCACTAGGCTACTGGACAGCTATAGATAGGAGACAGGTTTTTCTTTTAAAGAGAGATTTTATGACCTATGTGTGTCCTATGATGTGGGAATTCTGGCCTTTTAAAGAATTGTGAGGTAAATCATTTTCAGAGTTTTTTGAGTGGCTAAACGTTCTATTGGAAAATATGACTTGGCAGTTCATGACTTCAAAAAGGACAGGCCTGGATTTCAACCCACAATCCTCTTGAGAGCTTGAGAGGCAGATGCTTTACCTCTCCCATATGAAAAATGTTTATTTTAGTACACTGGTAGTATACTTCTTTAAAAAATAAGAGAGTACACTTTCATTTTACTTTTTCTGTACAAAAGGTACCCTTGAGAATAGTATATTTAGGCTTGTTATGGTACTTTTAATGCCACTTTTACTTGTTGAGTCCTTTTTTTCCACATTTTTACAAAAGGTACAGAGAATAGTATACTTAGGCTTATTTGTACTATCAATGATACTAGAAGTATAGTTTTGTGAAGATTTGACACACAGTCGATGAGTTATGATGACCATTTTTCTACTTAGCCGTGTACTTTCTCAAGATTGTTACTTAGTGTGTGGTCATGTCGTATAACCGACCGGGGGGGGAAATGGAACATTTGTGTAACTTGGTCTGGTGATTTTGGAGGCAAGAAGAAGAAAAAGAAGAAGAATCCAAACAATTACAATATCCATCTATAATAATAATATTAATACTACAGATAACGCGGTGATAAAGCTATTTGAATTGTTTTATTTTCATTATGATTTCATTTACAATGACCACATTTCTATATATTTGACCATCACCTGCCTGATACCTGTGTATTTAGGATCCTTAACCAAATGCCTAGAGGTTAACCCTATTCCTTCATTAAAGTACTGTATATCTCATACAGAGCAATTAACAATTAATCAAGAATGATCTACAATACTTCTTCTCCTAGTTGTCGGAGCTGGCAAAGCCATCAACATGGCTGGATGCAGGCGCTCAAGTTTTCTATTCCTTCTCACTGGCTTTTGGTGGTCTCATTTCTTTCTCCAGCTACAACTCTGTGCAGTAAGTCTGCTTGTTTGTTCGACCCCTACACCATGTAGGCCTACAGGCGTTGTATTGTATTATACAAGTTGCTTTTTCGTACGGTAAATATCTGAGAAATGAAAACCTTTTTTCCTTCAGTAACAACTGTGAACAGGATGCAGTGATCATCTCTACCATCAATGGCGTCACCTCCGTCTATGCTGCTATAGTCATTTACACCATCTTAGGCTTCAGAGCCACAGAGAGATTTGACAGCTGTCTTGGCAGGTACAGTTTTTCAGCAACACAAGCAATGTGTTAGACATATTATTTTTTATTTTGTGTGTGTGTGTGTGTGTGTCTGTGTTTTTTTACCGTACTTTTGCTTTTAGAAACATCTTAGCATTACTGAATGCGTTTGATCTTCCCGAGGGTAACATCACTGAGAGCAACTACGATCAGGTTGTTCAAAGTCTCAATGAAACATATCCTGAGGTCATCCAACAGCTGGAAACCTGTGACCTGAACACCTTCCTCAGTGAGGTGATGATTTGTCAGTTCTGTGTAGGAACGCAAAAATAAGTTGAGTTTAAAGTGATGTTTGTGATGCTTTGTGATGTTGTGCTGTGTTTTGGCCTATAGGGAGTTGAAGGAACTGGCCTAGCCTTCATTGTGTTCACCGAAGCTATCACCAAGATGCCCATCTCACCGCTGTGGGCTGTCCTCTTCTTCATAATGCTCTTCTCCCTTGGCCTGTCGTCCATGTTTGGTAACATCGAGGGAGTTTTGGTACCACTCCAAGACCTCAATGTCTTCCCTAAGAGATGGCCAAAAGAGGCTGTCACTGGTAACTCCACACCTATTCTCTCATTTTCCATATTTAAGGATTTCCAGTCTCTTTCCTTTGTTGGTATCAGAGTTATCCTTCACTCTGTTACAGGTGTAACTTGTGTGCTCTGCTGTCTGGTGGGGCTGATATTTGTCCAAGGCTCAGGGAACTATTGGCTTTCACTCTTTGACAGCTATGGAGGATCCATCCCGCTGTTGGTTGTTGCCTTCTGTGAGATGGTCTCAGTTGTGTACATATATGGGATAGACAGGTGATGAAGAAATACAAAATTATGTGAACTACACGCTAGCACGGAATCCCTGCAGTCATCATTTATCACATACAGGATGTGGACATTATAATTGAAATGCAAAAACATGCCAACGATAATAGTTCAGATTAGGGTCAATCATCCTTCAATCATTCGTAAGAGGCCTGTGCCAATCTGAGCCACTTCCCTGGTGGGTGCAATGTCTTCCATGATGCCAATGACCCTATAAACAATGCAGGAGTGATCAGCCTGTATAACCAATTATAATCCTTTTGAACATGTAGGAGATTCTGTATCAGGATCTCAAACACTAATGGCTTTTACTGCCATTTGAAACAGAGAGTACCCATATGATCACTTAGACTCATTATATTTATAGTGATACGCATCGACTGGAACAAAATGGTGCCATCGTATCAAAAGCATCCCACATTATTATAGAACCACCTTCATTAAGGGAATCCTCTTTGCTGGTCTTTACATCATTTTGTCCACACTCCCTTGATAATGTACATCACGTATGTCATTGCCTCCCTAGGTTCAATGATGACATCAAGTTCATGATTGGACACAAGCCCAACGTCTTCTGGCAGGTGTCGTGGAGAGTAATCAGCCCACTCATAATGTTGTTCATCTTGGTCTTTTACTTCATCACTAAAGTTTCTGAAGAGCTCCTTTACAAAACGTGGGATCCTGAATCGGTACGGTACTTTGTGAATTCATTTGAGATGATCTTTCTGGAGATCATGGATGTTGATCCGTCACACAATGTACCATCAAACGTGTGCTCTTTTTTTTTTTGCAGGACAAATTCCCTACATTGAAGGAAAAGCCATATCCAGTCTGGATCTATGTGATCATCTTTATATTGGCAGGGATGCCCAGTATCGCTATACCTTTAGTTGCTGTCTGTACTTGTTTAAAGAAGAAGAAGAGTGATAAGTCACATCTAGAGGATCTCTACACTATCTCAAATTAGCAATGAACCCTGCAAACCCTTCACCTATGATCTTGCAGAAGTTTACACACCTTTGTCATTTACATTATGTTTTTACAGATAATTGCAACGTGATTGATATCAACGTTAGATCTACACTATTACAAAACAAGATGCATTTATTTGTGCAATGTCTTTTAAGCGTCTTGTTTCTGACCAATTCGTCTGTATCTTGTCACATTTGTGGACTGTTTGATCTCCATGAAATTGTGGCAATCCACTGTCAATCTTCAAACGTTCTGATGTTGTGCATGAATCCAATAGGTGTGTGTCTGTGATGAGTCTAATCCGTGTTCACTTCTCAGTTTCCACAGGAGGCGTTTGAATGGGGAAAACAGAACAAGTACACATGTAGCCAACTCCGTAAACACTTGTTCCCCCCCATGCCTTCCATCCAGGGTCATGAGTGGCGTCTTTCTCCACTGTTATCAATGGCCTGAACACAATCAAAGCTCTTTATGTCCAGAATTTGTGGCACATTTTGCATTAAGGTGAAAAGAGACAGGTACAGTGCTTGTGACTGTGCATCAGCTGTGATAACAGGTGAGAGACACTCCATTTGACCTCCAAAATGTTTCTTTATCTCTAGGCAGGCTACTTTTAGACACATTTGGCATCATACACAGAAGTCAAAGATGGCAGCAAGAGCATAGTATGCTCTGGATGCTTCACACATCTTTTCCAACAAGAATGTGATGACTAATTTCTCATTTTGAAAATGCTTGTTGAGGCTGGTGAACTTTGACAGAGCCCACTTCAAAAAAAGTAGAGGTGAAATCTAAGAAACTCATTCAGAGCACAGAAACTAAGACAATCTACTACAAAGCCTGGAATCTGCAAATGATTTCACAGCATATGGCTTGATGCTAACCAATATCCATGATAATGTGAATATAAAAACATATTTTAAGAAGCAAACTTGGACTTCCCAGTGGCTCAGCTGGCTAAGGCACATGCCATTTAGCTGTGATGTCCTGGGTGTGAATCTTGCCTGAGACCTGAGACACGGAACGTACAACACATGTATGTTTCTTCATTATTTTAATGTTGTCTAACAATGGGATCTGTAAACATCTTAATTGAAATAATCTGAGTAACAAACAAAAAAAAACATGTTTTTTCTTCCTGACCATGGAAGAAAAACCATCCAGACTGGATCTACTCTGTAATTTTCAAGATGGCTGGAATGCCAAGTTTAGTTTTGTCTTTAATTTCTGTTTCTCTGGACGCGCAGGTAATTGAACATTTCACGAATTTACGAATGAGATGCTAACAGATGCTACGACCATATATTTGTGGGTGTAATTGTATTGCTGGTGATATACAGAATAGAGATGTAAGAAAAGGCATGTAAGGTAAAGCTTTTATAAAAGTATTTCAATGCGATTAAAAGAAGCACGTCTAATATCATAGTTTCATTCCAATGTGTCTCTTACTTTTGTTTCACAGTATTACCATGTATTATTGTTAGCTCTGTTATCAACATCATATCGTGAAGCTTTACACAAGGGCTTTTGATTAAACAAACGCATTGTTCCCTAAGCTCTTAGAGCCAATAAGAAGTATGAGGCTGATAATGCAAATGTTGCCCCTGCGTCTCCTGACACACACAGGTACCAAGTGACCAGGTCATTTAGAAATACTAACACAGACAGTCAGTCATAAAGGATTTGTGTATGCCTCATAAACTATACCTAAACTACAGAGGACGAATAGCACCGCTCGTGGAAAAGTGATGGCCAGTGAAGTCGGAAGCGCTGAGCAGACCCAGGTTCTGGGATCCAAAGCGATAACCGAGAGACCAAAATGGGACAATAAGGTTCAATATCTGCTTACTTGCATAGGTTTTGCAGTGGGACTTGGTAACGTGTGGAGATTCCCATATTTGTGTCAAATGTATGGTGGAGGTAAGAGCATTTCAGTAACAGTGTGCTTTCTAATGTCAATTGTACTTGGACAGCTTCCATTCACAGGACTATTCATCATTGTCAGTTATCCAATGGCTATTTCTTTATAAAATGAGAAATGATCAATTATAAAAGCAGACAACATAGCACAGAAAACAACACATATAATTTGTAATGATCTATCATTTAGAAATGGCTTTTTTAATGTTCATAAATAATTAAGAATGACACAAATATAGATAATTCATGGAAATAAAAACAAATCCTATAAATGGTTTGTGTACTATTGTAGTACATTTTAAGATAAACCATCTTTTGGAAGGAAAAAAAAGGAATTCATTATTGCTTATTAAGTATTTAGATGAATATTGACCTTATTTGTCATGTTTTCAATTAACTCTTTACAGACGTCACTGTAAATAATCATGTATTAATCATATGTAGGGTTATAATTGACTGAAAAATCTTTACAAAAAAAGTCCATTCATATACATTTTCAAATCTTTATAAGCCATTGTCGACATATCCAAATAATTTGTTGCCAGTGAATCTTTTTTTTGCTGCATACTTTCATATTTGTCTGATCTGAGAAATTATTCAGATCATTCTGTCTGCATGTTTGTTTTTCCATTGCAATGTCATTTTTCTTGCGTCATTTCGTAGCTTACCTATTCTCCATATCTATGATTGATCCACTTTAGACCATTATTACTTGCATAGTTCACAATTATTGCACAACAGATACTTCATTTATAAACTGGACAACATATCACCTAGTTTTAGTCTAGTAAATGTCGGTTGAGAGAAGGAGAGGGGAAACAGTTACGTCAAGCAATCATTTCTGTTGCCTTGGCGCCACTTTTGTTTTCTTCTTTTTTTTTGCTGGCCTACAGCTTGATATGAGAGAGTGTGATAAAGACTCTTGGTAATAAAACGTCCAATGAACATAAATTGAATGACCTTCAACCATACAATGCCAATACTTTTTTTAGGGAAGTCAATTGCTCACTGATAAACAGCCTGAACTCATTTTTAATGTTCAGTTGACAGTTACTGTAAGAACTTTAACTATTATTATCACTGGCAACTTTGTTTTATTCCAAGGGGCTTTCCTGATTCCTTATTTCATTGCCTTGGTGTTTGAGGGCCTTCCTCTCCTGTACATGGAATTGGCCATTGGACAAAGGCTCCGCATGGGAAGCATTGGAGTGTGGTATTCAATCTCCCCATATCTAGGAGGTTTAGGTGAGAAGGTTTGGCACCGATGATCTTGATCATTTTAAGAATGCATTCAGTAAAGCAATATGCCATAACGGGTGCCTACATAATGTCATGTCAAGATTCTGTCTGATTAACCTCAGATCACTGGCATGCCATCCATACTATTCATCAATTTGTGGTGGACAATGCTGATGTGTATTCACAGGTATGGCTTCCTTGATAGTATCCTTCCTGGTAGGCCTGTTCTACAACGCTATCCTGGCCTGGGTCCTCTGGTACTTCTTCCACTCCTTTCAAAATCCACTTCCCTGGAGGGACTGTCCGGTTAACTTAAACCTTACTGGTAATTTCTCTGTTCACGATGATACAAATAAAAAGAATAATCATTAAACTAATAGATAGGAAGTCCTATTTGTCCAGGTATGAACATCTCTTTGTTTGACGCAGGTTATGTGAGCGAGTGTGAAAAGAGCACACCAGTGAACTATTTCTGGTATCGTAAAACACTGAACATAACACCAAACATTGAGACCAGTGGGTCCTTACAGTGGTGGCTGGTGTTGTGCCTGGCTACTGCTTGGGGTCTTGTCTACATCTGCTTCATACGTGGCATTGAGACCATTGGAAAGGTAATTCACCCGTTTGAGACAATGCAAAAAAAGAAAGAAAAATATCTTAATCATTAAATCTACCTTCAACAATCCCTAAATAAATGTAGCCCAATAGCAATTTATGGTATAAATGCTAGTAACTCTACACGAACCCCAGTTTTTAACTAAACATATTTATATCAGCTAAATGACACATTTATGAATACTAATTTAATCTTAAAGCTGCACTAGGCAATATTTTTATGTAAAAATATACCCGTCCTATCAGCCTATCACGAGGTAGGGCTGTGACAGAGGGGAGCGTCCCATCCCTCTCAGTTGAGACGCTTGGTCACAGGAAGTGACAAATCGAAACTTAAGAGCGAAATACAAAGCTGAACTCACCAATGATGGCTGAATGTCTTCACCACATCCCCTGCCTTGCTCAAAGGCACATTAACAGTAGTCGTTGGAATGATTTAGGCATTGTGAATGTGTTCAAAAGTTCAAAGAGTTCATGTAAAGTGTTAACAAAACTTTTAATGGAAAAGTATGCAATTTAAATGCATGTCTTAGGGGTGACTGTGAAATGTTTTATCAGCCTCTGACATTTTTCACCAGGCAATTTATGTGACAGTCACCTTTCCATATATCGTATTGACCATCTTCTTGTTCAGAGCCTTGACTCTGTCTGGGGCAACCAATGGCCTAGTATATCTTTTCACTCCTCATGTAAGTTTGTCATTATCATTTCTTATTTACACAATTTCATGACAAAAATGTATAGAATAAAATATGGTATCTAACTAAAGTGAATACGTTCATTACAGTGGGAAACCCTGAAGAATCCTAAAGTGTGGCTGGATGCTGCCACTCAGATTTTTTTCTCTTTGTCTTTGGCGTTTGGGGGACTTATTGCGTTTTCCAGCTATAATGCTCAGAAGTAAGAAAATGTTGAGCACAGCCATTTTTCATGAATGAAAAACAGTATAGTGTGGTGTGTAAACAAAACAAAAAATGAGACGTAATTTCATTTTTGCAGGAATAATTGTGAAAGAGATGCCTTAATAGTTGGGAGTGTCAACAGTTTTACATCGATATATGCTTCCATTCCTATTTTTGCCATTATTGGATTTAAAGCAACAACAAACTACAATGACTGCCGAAATGGGTATGTGCCATTCGGATGATTATGATCTGCAATTGTATATCTAGCTCAATAATTAGAATGGAGTCTTCTTGCTATATTACTATTATTATCATCATTATTATCATCATCATCTTCAACCGCTTATCCGAAGTCGGGTCGCGGTCATTATTATGAACTGACTAATTTGATCTCTTCTCAATTTTACAGAAATATATTGACAATGACAAATGCATTTAACATTGGCGATGAAAACATAACTCTTGAAAACTATGATGATTGGTTAAGCCATCTCAATATGACTGATCCCTCTGAGGTTGAAAGCCTCAATCTAAAGACGTGCGATCTACAGACTTTCTTGGACCAGGTAGAATATTTCAGCGAAGGATTACTCAAATTGTTTTGATTTTGATCAGTTGCTTGATGAAGTTTTGTGAACACATGTCACATCCTGCCTATAGAGCGCCTCTGGAACAGGACTGGCCTTCATCGTGTTCACCGAGGCTGTGATACAAATGCCAGGCTCCCAGGTATGGGCAGTGCTCTTCTTTGTCATGCTCTTCAGCCTGGGATTGTCCTCAATGTTCGGGAATCTAGAGGGAGTCCTCACTCCTCTGCTAGACATGCACATGATGCCACCCTGGATTCCTAAGGAGATTTTCACTGGTAAACCGCAAGATCTGATGTATCACTGAATATTCTCATTGAAATCAAAGCCTTTGGGACACTAATGAGCACTAATTGGTATTGTAGTATAACATTAAATCATTTAACACACTAGGTGCAGAAAAATGACTAATAATCACTATACATAACAGTGACAAAGACACATCTGCTAAGGGTTCCACTTGAAGTACATTCTGCAAATCAATCATCATGACAAGTAACGATGTTATAAATGTAACTTTCATAATTGATATGTTATGTTCCCTCCCCCTTTGCCCATAGGGTTGATATGTCTCACCTCCTTTATAGCGGCCCTAATCTTCACTATGGGCTCTGGGAACTACT
>OMOT01027665.1:0-14533 GCA_900312575.1 Acanthochaenus luetkenii | reverse complement strand
TCTCTTCCCGTCTTCTCTACCTCTCTCTACCTCTACCTCTCTACCTCTCTCTCTACCTCTACCTCTCTCTCTACCTCTACCTCTCTCTCTACCTCTACCTCTCTCTCTCTCTACCTCTCTTTCTCTCTAGCCTGTGCTACTCATTTCCCCCTCTAAAATCTACTAAAAGATTTAACGATGCATCCTCCAAGTTCATTTATTGATATAGCCCTTTATCACAAGCCTCACTAGATCGAACTGAACAGCAACGATATTACAAAACCATGTGAGCCAAACACAGGGAAGCAGAACAAAGTACAAGACACACAATAGAACATTTTAGCAGCACATATCAAGCCTCCAGCCTTAAACCCTCCAGGCAGAAACCTTTGGCGTATATATTGTACATCGTGTACTTGGTGGTGTGTTGCCACAGGAAGGAAGCTGTAATTAACAGTAACACGTTGTCTTGAATCTCATACACATAAACACACACACCACAAGATTTAAATCATGTAGGCTACTCCCTTGCATAAACACTGTCATTCCGTTGCATGAAACGGGAGAGAGCCTATTAATATATAATGATTGAATGCCGAAAGTTCTTTCCTTTGATGTATTGACAGGCATGGATCCCTACTTGGAGGGGAAGAAGATTCTGCTGCTGGAAGCGGGCAACAAGAAAGTGATGGACAAGGTCCCCGACACCTACAGCACCAGAGTCAGCTCCATCAGTCCTGGCTCCGCCTCCCTCCTCAGCGGTACCGTAAACAGCCGTACACCGTGAGACAGATAAAACGGCACTATTAAATACATCTAATGGATTTTTCATGACACTTTTGTATTTCATTTTTGACATCTCTTACACGCTCATTGTCTTTGGTGCGGAACCATAGTTAAAACGTTTGCTTTGTTGCATTTTAGCGTTTGGTTTGTTCCGGTTCACACGGCCCAATTACAAGTGAACCAGGGCTTGAAAACCAAGTATCTCGCTTATTGGACAGAGTTTTGGCAGCCGGGGCGCAGGGGGAGTCAAATCCGATTCCAGTTCCTTTAACCGTTGTTTCAGTTACATTTCAAATACATCTTTGCCGTCATTTACCATCTCTAGTCTTCATACTGGTTAAGAACCCATGAAGAAATAGCCGAATATAATATCAGTCCAGACCGCGGTTTGCCTTCAGTTCACCTTGTTATGCTAGGCTTTCCAAGCACGAGTAGTGGCTGGCTATCAGATGTCAACATTAGTCTTTTTGTTACTTAACGGCTAAGTTGACCAACGAGACAATCTCCCAAAGACTTGGGTGTATGCCTTTTATAGATTAGATATGTTTTGTTTTTTTAAATGGGTTGGCTAGCTTATCTGCAAAGGGATGGGGGGGAAACCAGGTGCTGAGTCTCAAACACATTCACATAACTAGATCAGGCACCAGACCGGGTCAGACTTAACTTTGATCGTAAAGACTAGTAGGAGCGATTGTCTTCTACTCTGCGGACAGCTTCAGGTGAACGCTTTAGCAGCGTTATTAGGATTCTTATGTTCAACACATTGCCTTGCGTCTTTGCTGTGTGAAATGTTTAAAATGCTCTGTGCACACACAGGTATTGGAGCATGGGACCACATCACGAACATGAGGTGCAAGCCCTATCAGAAGATGCAGGTATCTTGACCTTCTGCTCACCATTATGTTAACAGGAGAACTTGCCTCGTTATCAAGAGGTAGGAATAGTAACATTACAAAACCAATTGAACGTAAGATCTACCAAAAGCTCTTTTTTTCCCTTTATTATGATATTATTAGAATATGTTCTCCCCCGTGTTTCAATGGATTGTGTACAGAAGAGAGAGGCGGGAGACGGGAAAGGTAAGAGAGATGAAACGAGAGATACAAACGGAGGCCAAGAGCAGCGCTTGACCTGAGAACACTGTGTGCGCCTACTGCTCCCAAAATGTCTCTCTTAGTTAGGCAAGATTGGTTTTTCTCATATCTCATCTATGCTTTGTAGTTTACTGTCATATATATATATATATATGTAATTTTGTCCTCAATCATCTCCCAAAACAATAGTACTGTACAATTTCGGGAGAGAAAAATCTCTGAAGTCATGTTATGTTATGAAGAATACATATTTTTGGGCGTTTTTCAAAGTGGTACTCATTCCCCGTGTCTTCTAATTATGAAGTTTCACGTAAAAGACGAGAAGAAGTTGGAAAGATTATAGGAGAGTGGTTGTCTGTCATCAGAGTGGGCCCATTTTACGGCTGTGGGGGTGCAGGCTCGGCCCGTCTTGTAAGATGTGGTCGGTGTGTACCAAACACTTGACCGCAGGGTTTCTCTCTAGGATGTCATCACGAAATGCTGTATGGTGATTATGGTGATATACCTCTCCCACAATACCGTTATTGTGCTTCCCTTGGTTTGGCTTGCTTGTCTATCGCATCTCCATCGCCGTATACATCTCAGCCGTAGTATTGGGAAGCATTGAGGTCGGCTCTAAATCAGATGCCCTCCATGCGTTAAAATACGCTTCCAACTGAAAGTTTCAACCACACGCATCAAGTTGCAGGGAAGATAAGATAAGAGAATCCTTTATTAATCCCACGACGGGGAAATTCTCAACGTTACAATGTACAGGGGATACAGATGATGATGATGATGGTGGCTGCAACAGGGAGAGCAGGGAAGAGTATTGTGTTTAAACCTCGCAAAGAACATAGTGACCCAGTAACCTCTTTTCAAGAATCGTGTCTTTCCACCCTGCATTAAAAAAAAGAAGAAAAAAACCAAAACAATTTTGGGGTTGGTCTCAGTAAATCTTTTTTCCCAACCGCTTATCACAAGTTGCAAACCCGCTGCCATTAGTGGTTTTTTTGTAGGGCATATCCCCCTACTTTATAGCAAGTTGTAAAAAAGTAGTTGTAGCAGCATATTCCTGCAGAATGATGGGGTCTGTCACCATAGTTACAACCCATGAGAGGAGCAATGTTATACAAACACTTTCACCCCCATCATGTTTAACTCAAACGGTGCCTTCGGGGCTTGAAATTACAGTAGCCCTAAACTCTTATCTCATCCTGGCGCTTTCGGTCGCGGGTAAATATTGACTCTGTAATGTTCACAAACATGTCATTTATTCAGTTATTTGTGTTTCCAAGAAAGTGTGTACAGAAATGTCGGTGACCCTCACAGCCTGTGGTTTTGATGCACAGCAGGCTCCGCCAACCTCTGACGGCGGCTCACCGCTTTGGATGTGTTCAGTTCAATGAAGCTGTGCCTCTCCGCCGGGCTATATATAGGGAGATGGGGATGCATGTAAGGATAGTAGACCGCAGGCGTAATTTGGCCTCTCATTTAGGTTTGGGACGCCTGCTCAGATGCCCTGATTACATTCGATAAGGAGGACCTGCGGGACGAGATGGCATACATTGTGGAGAACGACATCATTGTGGCTGCACTCACTAAACAGCTGGACAGTCTCTCTGGTAAGCAAGCACACGTCATTTATGATTTCTATTTAGTAGTGCTCCATAAGACCTTGATTCCCGTGCCATCTGGTTAACGGACACTGGGTCTGGCAGCTAATGCCATCATCACATTTGTTCCGTCCTGTCCCCAGGTTTTGTTTATTTGTACTTTTCAGTTCAGTTCTTGGAGCCGTCCCATGTTTTTCCTGCTATTTCAATCAGGCACCAGACCCGGCGCCCTATGAAGACACGTGGAGTGGTCCAGTGACCTATTTAAAACTGCCATGTGCTCCTGTCTTTGCCTCCTCTTAAGACACGAAAGCGCTGACAGTGTCGACATTAGACCAACGTTTGTGAGGTTCGCAGATGAAACCTGTTTCTGCGACGTGTTTGACAGTTAAACTGGCGTATTTATAAACTGACTTTTCAACCTTTTTGCACCAAGCCACAGATGTGGGGTTCCTGCACGTTGTTGTCTCACGTTTTGTCCACTTCTTTCTCTCTCCTCATTTTAGCCACGGTGTTATCCTCTTGATGCAGTACACGAAAAGCTCGCTCTGCGCCAGCTGCTTTCGATGTAACTCCGCTGTCCAATCACCGCGAGCCAATATTTGACACTCGTGTTCGGTAGTCGATCTGCGGATGGGCCGCGCTCCAAGTCGGCAAGAGCAAGCGTACTTCGGGATCCTTTCATGTTGATATTTTAGGAAAAGTGGGAGTTTTAGTGCAAAACCCAACAAGCTGGCAGCGTGCGCAGAGTGTGGCGTGGTGTGCTTGTAGATAAACACTATTAGTCAGTGCAATGTGGCAAGCCAAGACCATTAAGGAGATTGTCAAATGTGCGCTTCGGCGGCTAGCCCCTGCCAACGAGGAAAACCAGTGGTGTTTTATGAGGTGGTTTATAGATCTTCCACTGCCTCGTCGCAGCCAAACCGTACTCGGGGGGCAGCAAAGCACTGATTTGGTGAGTCCAGTCATGATGATACACAGGGCCTCGCCTGATTCTTTTGTTAAGAGAAACACGGTCCTACCAGCTGAGACGGGGCCGTTTCCTTTTCTGCAGCCTTTGTAGTCACCAGTTTTATGTCCTGGTTCTCTGTCAGATAACGTGCAGGTGAAGTACAGGTCCAGGGTGGTGAAGTATACGTGGCCCATGTCCCACCAGGCGGCTGTCTCCATCCCTTGGGTCCAGCTCACCTTGGCCAGCGGCGAGACCCTTCAGTCCAAGCTACTGGTCGGTTTAGTGGCACCGTCACATATACTGTAGATGTTCACGCTGCGATATTGAAAAGAGACCGCGTTTAGATGTTCCTGTTGGTGTTTTCTTCTGTCTCACCTGTGCAGATATTGTGTTTCAGATTGGTGCCGATGGACCGAACTCAATGGTGAGGCGGGAATTGGGGATACCCACGGTCAAGTGGAATTATGACCAGTCTGCTGTGGTGGCTGTGCTGCACCTATCGGAGGTACGATGTCGTGATCATCACGTTCAACACACACACACACACACACACATACACAGATGGCTTAATTGATCATTTAATGTAATATGTGCATTGCACCACCCCCATTTTTAGTATATTTTTGTTTTTATTGCACACACAAACATTTAAGCAAGATCTCTGTTATATAGTAAGTTGGCTCAGTATTTTACTATGATAGTTATTTAAATTTCCCGTCATAATATCTTGCTTTCATGTGCAATATATGTCGTTAAGATCTGTGCTATACAATAACTTCAGTATCATATTGAATTGAATGTGTATGTGTCGGTCAGCCCACAGAGAACAATGTGGCATGGCAGAGGTTCCTCCCAACTGGACCCATAGCGATGTTGCCGGTAACTTATCTACATCGTCTACTGTAATAGTTGTTCTTACAAAATGTCCATCCGTTACCTGAGGATATGATCATGCGTCGGCGTCCATGTTCTGTGCACTGCAGTTGTCTGACACGGAGAGCTCTCTGGTGTGGTCAACCAGCCACCGCCATGCTGAGGAGCTGCTGGAGCTGGATGAGGAGAGCTTTGTGGATGCCATCAACTCTGCCTTCGTAAGTCTCACTCCTGACTTCACCTGCACTGAACCACTGATGCTGTGAAGACCAGAGTCAGATTCCACAACTGTGGAATTTCATTCTAACATGAGATCTCTGCCTTTAAAAATAAAAAGTGACCGTTATGAAAAACAAATTACGGTCGTTTTTGCAGGAATAGTTGCTTAGTAACTTAGCAACTAATGTCTTTAGTTGACCAAATGAATACTTGAACTGCCTGGATCCTCTGTATTTTAGATATAGTGAACTTCAGGTAATGGATTTTTTTCCAAAATGGATATAAGGCATTTTGAGTTATTGACTCCTCAATTATTAGACAAGTAACAAACCAAAGACAAGAAAATGGAAGATGTGTATATATATATATTCAAATAGATTTGTCACTGTTTTCCCCTCACTATACAATGCTAATATTTCACTGCAAGTACAATATACCTATCCATTTTTCTATGTTTGGAGAAACTCCTTTTTCCCAAGCTGGCTATTTTTACCAGGCCTGTCGATGGACGGGGTCACTACGGTTGAGTCACGTTTGGTTTCAGGCCTGGTTTGCTAATTAAACCTGTGGTCTCCCAGTGTCGACCGTTACTGCGTGGAATGTTTTTCAAATAGAGCTAATTCAACTGCATGGCCTGGCCGGCGTCTTCTTTTAATTAGCACAGCTCCGGAGGCCCTGCCAAACCAGTTTAGGTTAGGAAGGGCGAAAAAAAACAAAAGCACTTTCGCTGGCCTGTAGTTCAGCTTTGCTCCTTTTGGCAGCTAATTTCTTTGTCCGCTCAAAAGAATAATGTCTTTGTTCTCTCTCTCTCTTCTGGCCCCTTCTCATGTGGATCTGTCCGGTCTGCCTGTCTGTGTGCCCTCTGACAGTGGAGTAATGACAACCAGTCAGAGTTTATTGAGACGGCCGGCTCTCTTTTCCGCAGCGCCCTGTCAGTCCTCATGCCGTCTGCCGGTTCCGCCCGCCAGCTCCCTCCCAGTGTGGCGGGGATCGGCCCAAAGAGCCGGGTCACGTTCCCGCTGGGCATGGGTCACGCGTCCGAGTACATTAGGCACCGGGTGGCTCTCATTGGGTAAGGCAACAACACCGAAAGAAGTGGCATGCTGATTCAGATACGACACTCGCCCCTCTTGTATCTTTTGTTAAGCGAATGATACTTTGATCCTACACTGTAAACAAAGTGCCGTATGTTGAATGTGTTTCCACATGTGTGTTTGCAGGGATGCCGCTCACCGTGTTCACCCCTTGGCGGGTCAGGGAGCCAACCTGGGCTTTGGGGATGTGGCTTGCCTCACACAGGTCCTCAGCCAAGCAGCCTTTAATGGGAAGGACCTGGGTCAGTGAGAACTCTAAACAGACAGTGGTTTCCCTAAGCTCTTTTCCATAGCTCCCAGATCTTGATCATAAAAATAATGTATTTTATTTTATTTCTGTCCATTCTGCTAAGAACTAGTTGCTTTTCATAAAAATGAAAATCCTGTCATGTGATGTTGTGCTGTTGAATTGTCTGTTTTGGCGTCAAAGTAGCACCAGGCTTAAAGCACTGGAAACCATGCTCAAACGTTATTTAACCCTCGTTGTTGTGTTTTGTTTGTGCAGGGGCGATGCAGCACCTGTTAGAATATGAGACTGAACGCCAGCGACACAACCTGCCCATGATGGCTGCCATAGACCTCATGAAACGCCTCTATTCTACCAACGCTGCTCCTGTGGTTCTCCTACGCACCTTCGGTCTGCAGGCCACCAACATGCTCCCGCCGCTAAAAGTAAGCGCTCTCCTGTCTTAGCCTCTACCTCTTTTCATGCCCCGCTGTACATCACTGAGCCTCGCCTCCCTGGTCCATTGCCAAATCACAGGCCATCTCTGTGTGTCACTCAGAAAATATCAGCCACCTGTCAAATGTAAGCCCCGCCCCGCTTCCACCCTCTCTCCTGATTACATGGAGCTTTACTTAAGCGTTGTCTATAATTTCCACGGTTCTGAACCTACTACTATGGCATCTAAGTTTAGCCCCAAATTTAGTGTTACCAGAAGTGTGTGGGCGGGGTGCAGGGCTGGCCCTGGGGCAGCGGACAGCGGTGTTGGCTTGTGTTTTCACACCCCTTTTATTACAGACCACTCATGTGAAATGGCTTTATTCCCTACTAAGTGATTCAGACCAAAGCCACTGTGACTGGTTGTAAAGGCATTTCACTATGGAGGCACAAAGTTTAGCTTGACATTTTTTTCCATATTAAATGTCGTGAGTTCACCAGTTTACAGGTCTTGTGTAGAGGTTTGCAGCGCCACACATTTGTGACGTGCTGCTAGTGAGCACGATGAAACGGATGCAGAAATAGTTTTAGGTCATCTCTTTTGCTTTTGCCTCTACAGGAGCAGATCATGGCGTTTGCAAGCAAGTGATGCATTTGTGCATACGTGCATGCAGTGGCTGTTGGTGGATCTCCAATGACTGCATGCTATGGTGGCTTTGGGAATGGGATGTAAAAGTGTAAATTAATAAAGATTTATTTTACTCTTTTGTGTTTTTTGTTATAACTTGACCAACCAAGACCAGAGCTCTAACTTCTAGTAAGGTCTACAGATAAAATTGGACCATTGAAAATGTGCTTTTGTGCAAAATACACCCATTTCAATAAATAAGTTGCTACTCCACAACTGCCCAGAGCATATCTGAGAGACATATGAGTAATATTGATATGTTATGAAAAGCCCTCAGTATTTTGCACACAGTACTCTGTATTGCGATAGGAAAAACCCTGACAAAAGCTGTATATGCAGGAAACTGCAGCTTGTTCATGCATTGTAAATTATGTAATTCATAGATGGAGGATGCATGCAGACTTTAGTCAAAGACTGTCATTAATCAAATGTTTGCATAGTTTGATACAAAATATTTGAATGCTGAAGTTGAAGATTAAATCCAACTATACTTTTACTTGAGACCCTGAGTACTGAAGTGTACCCTATAACATTTGACTACAAGATAACTGTCTTGATAAAAAAAGACTAATATTTTCACATTTTTCATGTTTTATTAAAACATACATGTATTTCACTGACATGGTGTTCATAAAACATAATTTACATGTGTCAGTCATCAGGTGATTCAACTGATGAACATAGATGCATTTCTGAGCAATTGTGCTGATTCTATTTTTTGTTTTTTTGCAATGTAAAAGCAGTTTCTGTCAAAGTACTTCACTAATAAAAGTTAACATTATGGTATTATATACAGCAGTAGTTATTGAACATGTTGTACACTGAAAAGACAGCAAAGGCATGGCTTGGAGAGCAGGTACACAGAATGTTCAAAAGTTATATTGGACAAATATTAAGATACTTTTAAGTTATTTAAATATTTGTACAGTTCACAAGAAAAACATGACAAACAGCATTTAGTGTTATTTGCGTTTTGGACCAACCAGCTACGTACCAACAAATGAAGCTGTCATGGGTTTCAGATCATGTCTGTCTCAACGTTTGTGTGTTTTATGTCAAAATGATGTTGTTGGACACACTAACTAACCCTGATGACAGGTTTTTCCATTGCAAGTCTAAAATATAGTTCAGACTTCGGGGCACTGCAATTTAGCCTCGCTAGACCGTTCCACTCTAAACAAGACCAATATACATGGCTGAACCTTTCGAATACGGGCATCAACATCATACATGTAACAGCTATGCAACACGCTGTGTGGCTTATCTCTCCACAGTGAGTTCTTAGCCCCTTGAGTCACGGTGAATCCAACACTCCTGGAGGAATATATACAACTCTGTAGATGACGTCAAAGCAACAGATCATGTCTCAGCTACAATATCTGCAGTGAAAGTGTTAAGTGCAAAATTGAAGGAACGTACGCTTTTTGATTGTCAACGGCTATTTCCAATGATGTCTCACGCTTGTCTAGCATCTTCTAAGGGCAAATGATTTCCCCCGGTCCTGTAGAACAATTTACTACTTGGACAAAGAGAAGACTGATTCGCAAGCATTTAGAACTAATGGATGTATTTCCTTCAACCAATGTTTTCCCCTAAAAATCCACTGTAGTGTACAGTGCACACCAGGACCACAGTAAGCACCAACATTCCCTAAATACCATGACTCTTAACTACCCTCTACACAATTACAGGTAGGTAAGTAAGACATTTCAGATCGGACACCCATAAAGAAGCAAAAATGTAAACGCTTCCCTTTACAAAAAGCTCACCACTTGTGGGCTTAACATACAGTAGAAGTAGCTGGCCTCTTTTTCAACCGTTCTTGGGAGTATTTGCAGGGCGCTGAGGTTGAGGAAAGTAGACAGGTATTGCTGAAGGAGCGTGATGGGACCGGGCGTGTCCGTGAGGGAGGGGCTGATCAAGGGCGGATGGAGGAAGGGAGGCCCCACAGTGACGAGCTGTCCCTCTCAGTGCCTGCTGCGGTGACAGTGAGCTGCCCTTAGTGGATGTTGAGATTGTGGAAGTGGTCAAAGATGGCGCCCAGGGCCCAGCCAGTCTCCACGTTGTTCACCTTCTTGGCGAGCTGTTGAACAGAGTGTGAAGAGTATCTCCATCAAAACATAACCAGACAGAAGCAAACCGTTTCCCACATCTATTGTCACATGCAGTAGATAAAAACACGATTACGTTTTATGACAAATGTTTTCTGGAATTATGGAGTATATATTTCTTCATCGAGTCTTATTTCACGTATTCTTTGCCTGGCCTGTAACCTGGCCCTGACTGGCTCACCTGCAGCCTCGTGTTGTCCTTGAAGCCAAAGCCCTCCTTTAGCAGACAAGTGATATAGGTCATATCCATGCAGAGGAAGGGGCTGATAGCACGATACTTGGTCATCTTGTTGCACACTGCAAACACAACAAGCCACAAGCTTCAGACATGACAGTAACACAGGTTTCACATACCACTGACAGAAAACAAAAAGGCATTTGACTGAGACACCTTGTTGCATCACATGATGGAATCATGTTGCACCTTTTCTACCCTCTGTGCTACATGATTGAAAGATGACCTTTCTGTTTTGTTTGGCAGAACAAACAGGGAGGTGCGAGGTGGATGGCTGAGGGTCAGCACAAGGCTGGTGGTGGGTGGCAGTGTGTTTCAGTATGTGTCAGCCCCCAGGTGGTGTGTGGCTGTCAGGTGCCCTCCTGCCTGGGCCAGACAGACATCTTCAGCTCAGCTGCCAGCCCAGCTTGAGCCAGACGTGTTCCTCGAACCCATGTGACAGTGTTCTCAACACAAACAGGCTTATATAACACACACACTCATTCCTAGTTGCTAAAAATCTGGCTACATATAACAAGTACCACACGCTCCAGCTGATGAGCATGCAAGGGCCTTTTATAGTGATGTCAATGTATATACTGGAAACCCTATAATAAAATACATTTGTGTTCTGATCTGTCTCCATCCATGTGACATTTTAGCAAATCATGTATTTTATTTTGACTGTTACAGTAAAACTCCATGTGCCAGGATAAGATGTGCCAAGATATTTGGGCACAAACAAGGTTTAGTGCTTGTGTCAATGTTTTGCAGGTAGATTTAATGGTTAGAAGACTGCTATGTGAAGCCTGTAAGGTTGCTGGTTTCTAACAGAACCATAGTTTATCCAGAGAAGAAAATATGTAACTTTACCTTCCTTGGCTCTCTTCTTAAAATCCCTGACTTCAACTACACCGCTTCGACTGCCATCTGTGAGGGGAGAAAAGACACAACGTAAATACCTATTTTCTGCAATAGATGACAATTTACTTGAGAGAAAATGATACGGGAAGGTGATTGTGTACTCTGTGCCCACTCACCAATGAGGCCCGACTCCACAGCTCTGTCAAAGTAGTAGGAGAACGCGTAGAAGACGCTGCTGCCCTTCACTTCAAAAGGCTGGTGTACGATTCCTTTGATTACCTTCATCACCTCGTAGTAGCACAGCTTATAGCCTGCGTAGCCTGAGGAGAGAGTAGGTATATGTCGTATATATACATAATGATTGAACTAATATTGAAAAGCGGTTAGGGTTAGGGTTAGAGTTAGGTGGTGGGGTAAAGGAGGGGTGAGTTGAGGGAGCATGGAGCCTGAAGGGCTCACCAGATAGTGATCCAAGGGAAGCCCCACAAGGAAGGACCGCTTTCACACGACCCATGGGACTGGTTGGCTCAGTTGAGCCAGCAGAACCATGTGCTGACGAGAGCTGACCATGGGCTTTCTATTTTTACCACATAATTGTGAGCGGTCAAGATCAAGCCACTCGTTACACAGGAAAATAACAGCTCGGGGACTAGCCCAGTATATTTTGGCTACTTGACTGTGGTATGGGAGTGACTGCCTTGTTTGTGAAGTTAACTGACAGTTTTCTCATCATTTAAACACAAGGTTGACTGCAGGGCAGAGAGTGAGAGGATGATGAAACATGTGGCGTCAAGGTCCCAGAAACTCGTCTAAGATTGTATTGTACTGTATTTCTATTGTGTTCCAGCGCTGGGAAAGGAATGCGGGGATTACTGGATCCAAGTCGCTCCAAAACCTCAAACTACTTTCATCTTACCGTCTGGAACTCCGCT
This sequence comes from Acanthochaenus luetkenii, assembly GCA_900312575.1. Taxonomy (NCBI): domain Eukaryota; kingdom Metazoa; phylum Chordata; class Actinopteri; order Beryciformes; family Stephanoberycidae; genus Acanthochaenus; species Acanthochaenus luetkenii. The sequence continues at coordinate 2,471 of OMOT01027665.1, read as the reverse complement.
AACTTTGTAAGTGGTTCCTCCAAAAGTCACGTCCTCTCGGAACTTCTTGGGTAGGCAGGAACTAGTGAAGATTTTCCAATCTAGACCTAAGAGAGTCGAAACAAGAAATAAGTCTGCCATCTTCCATTTAAATCATTTCATGACCGGTGTCTCTGACACAGAAGGTACTGGATACTCTACCATCAGCTCCTAGCGCTCCAAGAGTTGCCAGTCGGGCCGCATATAGTCCATTTCCAAGGTAGCTATGTGAGGGTGAAGTACATTAATGGCAACGCAAGGGTTTTTAAATAGCTGTTTAATTGTGTTTATATCATATCAGCACATTCAATACTCTCCACAAAATACTAATACTACAAAAGCAATTCCATACTAGAAGGGTACAACATCCTCTTATCTATTATGTACCTGTGTGTGTAGAGTTGATATGTATGGTTGAACATGTTGAATCTGGCAATGTAACTGGGTGGAGCAGAGGCCACTGTTTTCTGTTGGACCGAAGACAAGACGTTTAGTGGTGTGTTGTTGGGTAACACTTTTCACAAATATATGTATTCACCAAATGTTTTCGTTCACCTTTGCCTTGGGAAGGAAAGTGATCTGTGTAGATCCTCCACCCAAATCCAGGATCCCCACTGTCCTCTTGGTGTTGGAATACAAGTGACCTACGGCAAACAGGCAGACAGTTAACATCACACGTGACACAGAACACGTCAGAGAGGGTGCAAACCATCATCACTGCTGTAAACAGAGAACACCGTATGACCGTGTGCATTCATCGCGCCCACTTTCATTAGAATTCGTTCATTTTACAACCCCTAGTGTCAGAGTGATGCACCCTTACAGATATGTGCAGATGTTGTCTGCGGCCACCAGGTGTTTAAAACTCAAGGTGGGTTTTTCATACTAAATGCCACGTTACATTAGCAGCGTAGAATGTGAGTAAACGTGCCGCTTGTTACTGCGAGCAGGCCTGCGGCCGATGGTTCAAGTTTCACAACCCCCGACGGGAGACAAGAGTCTTTCCCTGCCAGGCGTCTGTGTACATTGGAGCCTCCGACGTGAGCCTCCTGACCACTAACACCGCCGTAGCAGAAACACCGGGCCATGTCTTACCTGTGAGGAAGTTCACCGTGACCCAGGCGAGGACTCCTAAAACAGACACGTGGAAGAAGACGGCTGCGTTAGTAAAAAACCCCGAGAAGTGATTGCTACTCTTCTGCAACTGAGACAACACAGAAAGTCTGACGTTCAAACACCAGGAATAAGCCGAAGCTGGAGATGACTCATGTTATAGTCCAGCTTTCTTTCATTAGGCATCAGACATTGAAGCAGCAGTGTCGGTCTGACGTGCAGGATTGCGGACCAGCCCAGGTAATTACAATTGCCTCAGATGTCACGTTATTGCGCTCATAAACGGAGGATAATGACTGGAGCGGCACACGCGGTATGACGACACATAACTTAGCGAGGGAGCCTTGATGAGGAGATGTGGAGGATCACGTTAAACTACTGGGCGTGGGACGGCAACTCGCATTTAATTGTCCCGGTGAGGCAGCAACAGGCCTCTGGTGAAAAGGCGTCCGTCCATGAGAACAGTAACGGCAGACACAGCCTCGGTGAAGGAGGCCGCTGAGCTGGTCAGACCGCAACACCGGCATTAACCGTGTCCCGTCAGAACATGGGAAAACCGGTGATAGGACTTAAAGACGACCCACCTTCATTTGTCCCATTCATGATGGAGACGCCGTTGTCCGGCACGAAGAAGGGGGACTCCTCAAATACCTCTCGCACCTATGGGAAGGAAGCGTTTCACATTTCGGTGTTATTGTCCCCAGGTGTTGAGGCGATGCTGTTGTCCTAACCTGCAACACGATGTTAGGATTCTCTGGCTATCTAGACTCTGAGCGGGCAAACTGGAGTGACGGATCAGTCAACCACAGGCTTGGTTGGAACAGGAGCCCTGGAGTTAATACGTTAAATGACAAATATGGCAGAACAGCTGTTGCCCTCTTTTCCTTTTCTTTTTTTCCGAGGAAACTTGTAAGCACTTAGTGGTTTCTCATCCCGCTCCGAGGCGGGACGGGTCGTGTTCGTGCCAAACCGTCTGAGGGCAGGAGAGAAAAAAGCGTGCCTCACCTCATCCAGGAGAGCGTTGGCTTTGTCTTCGGGCAGCAGACGTAGACCCGCCGTGGCCTTCAGGACCACGGGGGTCCGCTTCCATTCCTCCTCTGGCACCGTCTTCTTGGCGATCTTCAGCAGCTGTCGGACGGTGTTGCCACCCTGAAGAGGAGACGGCGACCGGTTACACCCAGCACGGTCGACGCTTGCAGCCGCATAGCGACCACCAAGATGACCGCATCACACCAACCCCAACCCAAAGACAGTGCTAGTGGTTTCGGTGGGACGACTCCCTCTTACCTCTTCAGGGTGGTCTTTATAAGCAGACAGACCGGGCTTCACCGCGTGGTACA
>OMOT01027662.1:30430-43975 GCA_900312575.1 Acanthochaenus luetkenii | reverse complement strand
CCCAACGTGCATGTGTATTAAACTCATTTAACATTTGAGTTGCATTTATTTCCCAAGGGCACCAAACCTCTAGCAAGCCGTCTGTAATAGCGTTAAGTGGCCATGATGTAACTCTCTGTATTACACTGCAACACTGATATTACACACACATCCACACACACACATTCACACCCCAGTGTCGCGGGATAAGAAATCAAGGCCACTAGCTTTAATTGCGCTCATCAATCAACGTTTATTCCCAATCCATCACCATTTACTGCCAATAGTAACGTTGACATCTGTGTTGGGCAGCAAGTATGAGATAACCAATAGCCCCGACTATGGAAGCTTTGCGTGAGGGTTTTGCTCTTCAAAGAGTAATCTATTCAGCGTGATCAATCATTCAAAAAGGCATGCTTCTAGCACAACTGTCCTCCTTGGATATGAGGCACGTGTATACTCTATTCTCCGACGCATTCATTTGCAGAGAGAGCGTTGCTTGTCTCCTTTCTCCCCTCATCCTCTTTTCATTCTGTCGTTCTTTTATGTCAAATCAAAAATTGCCAAGCACACCTGGGTACTTCAGTCACTCCGGCTGGTGGGGAGATATTGGAAATCGGACAAAAGGGAAAGTATTATGGGTAATCATTGAAGCGGCATTAATATTAGCAATTTCAGGGATAGCCTTGAATTGGCTACTCTCAATGAAAAGCAGATGGCACTGCTGAATCCCAATGCAGTCTTGGTTATATGGCTGTATTAAAACTACAGTGGGGAACTTTTACAGGTCTAGATCCTACGGTCTATTATTTAAAATTAATTTAGAAATGAATAGAGGAGAGCTACAGTTATTAAATGGCCAGGTGTACAGTATGTGTCACGCATTTCAGCCTCAATATCCATATTTATATTTTGTTTGGAGAAGCCTACACACACACACTTTGTTTACATTCTCATTGCACCGATAGTGACGCTGATCGTTTCACAAATGTGGCGCTTGAATTGACGGTGTTACACACACACATGCACATTGGTACGGTGGCTCAGTCGCACTGTCGCCTCACAGCAAGAAGGTCCTGGGCTCGAATCTCAGCCCCAAACTGTGTGGGGTTTGCATGTTCTCCCCGTGTTTATGTGGGTTACCTTGCAGAATGTGAATGTGTTTATGTGTCATCTGTGATGGACTGGGTGGCTTTCTGCATACAAGGATAGACTCCAGCCCCCGGTGACCCTGAATAGGAATAAGCGGGCATAGAAAATGGATGGACGGACAATTGCACTTAAGAAATAGGCGACATGGTAGCCATTATCTAAATGTAAAATGTAAAAAAAAAGAAAAAATCTAGAAAAGTAATGTGCTTAAATGTCTCTCTCGCCCCAACAATGGCAAAATATAGCACAGTCTTGCTTTTTCTGAAAGTCCTCTCTTCCTTCTCTTGTCCATCAGTCTCCTCCACTCCATGTCCCTGTCTGCTTTCCCTGACTTGCATTTGGCATCAGCCATCTTCTTAAACAATCTGAAGGTTGGTGCCAAATTAAAATGTAGCCTAACACAAACCGTTGAAGACTGGCAGTATGTTGCCAAACAATTTAGATAAACTTCCATGGACTTTCCTGAGTCAGGCTGAAACATAACACTGAATAAAAATCCTTCCGCTGGTATCTAATTGGAGTTGACAGTTTGTATCTTGACCACGGCCTTACGAGTTGCAACTGGATGTTGACAGCCATGTGCTCTAAATGTTAAAAAGGATTTTTGACTGAATACATTCAACCTAACATGCTTATGTAAAACCCACAGGGACTGACAGTAGGCTGCAACACAGCAGTATGGAGTCTGCAGTGAAAACGTGCTCAGAAGCACCCTCTAGTGTTTAGATCCAATAACTAAAACCACTCAGTTGGAAGTATTACACATCTCCTCCAGAATATGTGCCATGCTTAACCCCACACACAGACTCTTCCACATTCCACCAGAGAGGTCAAACTGGTCGAGGCAGTTGTGGTGCAGCGCCTCTGCAGCTGGCAGGAGTTAAAGAGTCGTGCTCAGGTGTATTTCAGAAAGGGCGGACAGTGTCAGTGCACGAGAACGATACTGCGACATCACACAGATCATCTTCTCTCATGTGGAAATTGCACACTGAACGTGAACACCCACGGGGGGCTGGAAGCCCACGGGAGCCCGCGGCCTCCAGATCCCCTCGGTGCTTTAAAGGCCTCCTTTCTTAGCTTCTCTGAAAACAGACGATCTCAAAATGTGATGGTTGATTATCCCCACCAGTCACATTCCCAGTCCAAATGAGGTTCATTGCGTAAAGCATACATGTGCCTTGCCAATTGACAGGAGTCAGTTGTTACTCCGGCGTCGCCTTTTAAATCAATAATCCGCTTTTAAGGCTTTTTTACATCTTTCTTTCAGTTTTGAGGCTGTAAAAATAGACTTGCTTGATTGTGTTGTCGGTCTTCCAGGGGATCTGTGATGTCACTAGGGGGCAACGTTATACCACAGGAGAAAAGACCGCCGGCAGCTGTAAAACATACATCTATTACCATGGCAACCACATTTTCTATGCTCCTTTCCTTGTGGAAAAACAAACTCCTTTGACATTTTCTCTGCAGCTCAGAAACAGGGCAGAGGTCAAGGCAAAGCTCTTGGTGGCATTGTTCGTACGATGGAAAGAGGAGTTTTCCATATGGATTAAACATTCACTTTGCATATACCACACAATCTTTTCTGCTGCGGCTCAACCCCCGCGGGGAAAATGTACAGGAACCCCATTTATTTGTTGCAACTCTGAAGTGGTTCAGACCCGAGACAAACATAACTCTGAGGTCAAGATCACAGGTCAGTGCAGCGCAACGGCGTTGTAACGGGTAACAAAGTGTGATGTCCAAGCGGCGCCGCAGCTTCTCTCTCAATGGACGCTGAGGTCAAGGTTCAGGGCACAGTGTTCACGGCCGGGTCCTGTGATCATCCGACTCAGACCGACTCTAACCATCGCTATTTGTCAATGAAAGGACAATCTGCACCCAGGAGCGGATAAAGACAGAGAGGACAGTTAGCTTGCAGCATGAGTTCGCAGACAGTGAGCACCCTCCACTCTTCGGTTTGGTCCTCAGACAACACAATGAGGATGTACAGGGACATATACACATTTGTCGTTGCCTATTTTAATTCTGAATCTGAACGAGGAGCAAGAGATGTAATGGCGTTGAATGGGTTAGATTTGAACCCCTGTGAGCGTGAACACACTGGAGCAGAGGACATTTTTAGTCCGGTCATGCCGCTTTCATACAAAAGAAGACAATATATATTATTAGACATGATCAAAGATACATTTTTGTTTTAGTCCGCACAGGAAACTCCGAGTCAAATTGTATTCCTGCGTGTTCCAGTTTGTCTCAGATAACACAACAGTTGCTGTATCGTATTTCTTTGTTCTATTTTGAGTTCAATTTGTATTCAGTGTGATATATTTCAGCAGTGTGAAATAAATGTATGAAATATTAAGGCATTTACACTTACAGTCTATACAAAAGGTATTTTAGTCCAGACACCGTAGGGGCCCTCCTTCAGCTTGGGGCCCTGGGTAGGCAGTGCAATATTAACGCTGGTATAGTGTTGATTTTGAAAATAAAAATGAACCGCCGATAAAAACACAGATGATTTTGCTGCGATAAGCAATATCATACTGTGCCATTTATTCAGAGTATGAAGTCAAGCCACAATTATCTCGTCTGTCACATCAAATGAAGCCATTCTTTGTAATAACAAAGATATATATATATATAAAATGTGAAGAAAAAATAAATAATAATAATAATACAGTACAAGTGTGCGTATGTGTAAATGTTGTGAATGAAAATATGACACATCATCCCGCTCTTTTCCCCGATTGACAAACACACGCGCACGCACATGCGCAGACTCTTTCTCGCTCGCACCCACACACGCACACACCCGCACACACGCACACACGCACACCCGCACCCACCGGCGGCAGGTTTGACCTAGAGCCGAGTGAACGTGGGTGTAGCCTATATGTAGGAGTGACAGCAGCCATCCCGGACTGTCTTCAGAGTCCCTTCGTGTCCTTTGACCTCTGTCTAAAATAGAGGAACGACCTTCTTGGACACAGTTGTTGACTGCAGTGTTTCATACTTCTTCTTCTTCTTCTGCTTCTTTTATTTCGGCAGAGATAGGCTCACACGAGTGGATATCTGTCTTTAAACGTAAGTCGAGCTTTACTCATTTCCCACGAAACGATTCCTTTCTGACGCGTCTCCCGCCGTCACCCGGGACTAACGCGCTGTCTTCGCGACACCTCGACGGTTACGGGATTCCGTTGGACTTTACGTTAGCTATCCCCAACAGCATCGTTCTCCTTCAGACCACTTTACGTCACCTTGTCACTTAGCGGCAGCAGCAGCCAGCCGTGGGATCTCACAGCGTCTGGGAGATGTCGTAAAACTCCCACCACGCTGACGTCTTATTCGGACAGTTTGACATCTCTGGTCTATCACCCTATTAAAGGTCACTTAAGTTGTCAAACTGTCATGTTTACTACTACAGTGAATCTGATTGTAAAACCCAACGGTGTCAATCAGCTTAATAGCTGAATAACGAAGATGCAGTAGATATAGTTGCAACCAGGGCTCGGAAGGAATCTGTATGTAATTAGGATACAATAATGATTCTAATGTTATTCTAAACTGATTGGGATTTCATAGTGTTTTGATCACCACGCTAAACCGTTTCCCCACCAACGTTTCAGGACTTACTCTCCCAACAACAATTGCTTTCCACATCAATCTTTCATTCAAAGACATTTCTGATTCTCCAAAACCGGGTCTGTGCAGAAAACAGGCACCAGTCAGTCCTCAGGAAGGCGGGGGGGAGAACGTTAGAGACGTTTAGCTCCTGCAGCAGACTGGATCAATTACTGCTGAGGTGTTGTAATTGTTCTAATTGCCTTCTGACACGTTGTTGTTGTTGTTGTTGTTGTTGTTCTTACCCACACGCTGCTGAGCGACGTCATGTCAATATATTTCCTGCAGCAAACTTCTCCAGTGTTAATAAGTGTTGATTTGTCAGTGCTATTTATTGATTTGTTGTTCTGTTCTGTCATAGAGCTGCCATGGCTCTGAGGCAGCTGTTCAAAACGGTCTAAAGGTGTTGACTCATAGTAACTAGTATGTGTTCACTGATGGTGAACACGGATGATTTGAGCTGTGTAGCTACGTGAAACTCTGTTTCTCAAACTTTCTAACCCTTTCAAAAGTCAGAAGTCCCACTATGAATGTAAATTGTCTGTGCTGCAGTCTCTGTCTCTCTCTCTCTCTCTGTCTCTGTCTCTCTCTGTCTCTCTCTCTCTGTCTCTCTCTGTCTCTCTCTGTCTCTCTGGCCAGTCGGAGAGGGAAGAGGACTGGTGGTGGGTGAGCAGCCCGCAGCATTGGCCACGCTTGGTCCTGTGAGGCCGGCCCATTCAAGCCTCAGCAGCTTTGTGGCAGGGAAATGGGTCGAGTCTCCTTCATTGTGTGACCCAACTGGTAATTGGGGGGATCCGGGGATATACTCGCTCCCCGCGGTGATGCTTCAGCCCAGCTTTCAGCAAACCCATCACAACACCACAAGCTGCTACGTCAGAATAGGGTCGGCTTTCAATCCGGACTTTGAAAAACGTCTAGCTTAGTGTTCATTGTAGGCACGCTGCACTCTCTCAACGCCTCTCCCCTTCACACGTACTCGCTAAAGTATAGGAATGTATGTACGAGTGACTGAAAGTATGCATACGCATACGTGCGTACGTATCAGGGGTTCGCTGCAAGTGTGCCGATACATACGTACGCATGAACGCTAAGCTCACAGACAAACTCACAAAATTACTCCCTAGTGCCAAGGATGAGAGAACATAGACATAAAGCTATAGCAAAATAAATAAACACAAATCACAATTCCTACCACTTTTTCAAACTTTCCACCCACACCATCACCCATGGGACAGGTATTAACTGCGTGTGTTGCTACATGCCAAGCATTCTGTCTCCACCCATGTACTCTGCCTTCCGGACAGCGAGAAGAGATAATTGCCCCTCAGCGGCCCCAGTAATTGTCTAATTGGAGCCTGTAGTGCAAGGCAAGGCTGCACCTTGGCTTTACGGGGACGGTGAACTGACTAAAACTGTTCCACAACTTGAAATTCGGCGTAATAGATATTATTGGTAGTCATACAGTATGTGTATGCAGCATGCTGTAAGAGCCTTACCAGGCAGGGGGGGGATTCCTCAACCACTGTGTTTTCAAACTCTTGAGAGCCAGTGGGAATCTTTCATAAGGAAACGTGTAATTTGGTGTAGTGGATGCTGCAGACCATCATGTCCCCTTACTGTTCCCCGTGTAGGAAGCGTATCGGTCATCTTTTAAGTGTCTTCAAGAGATCTGCTATCACTTCCTCAGAACTTTCAGTACTTCTTATCTCGATCCTTGCGTCGGTCTATGGCAGATGGCATCCTTTCTGGGCTTATCACGTTTGTGTCTATTTTTGGAATGATTGTTTACATATTATTTTCCCTTGCATGACGTAAACTACACGTTTGAAAAAGCAAACTACTTTTAATAGTCTCTTAACATCTTTGGGGGATTTAGCTCATTTAAATATAAGTTGTGAAACAGCGTTGTGAATACAAAGGAAGCAACCATATCTTAAGCGCTGCACGTGGTCTGATATGTCAGCAATGTGTGTTTAACTTGTGTTTTATTTCAAACTGAAATTGGCATAACTGTAACTTTCCTGTCCAGTCCTCAGTGGTACAGTTCCATCCATCATTTAAAACCCAACCCCCAATACAAACCAATGCATAAAAGGATCAAAGGGACAATTGTAACATTTGATCACTGAAAGCATGAACGGTGGTTCTGCTGTGCCGTTCCCATGGTCCTTCCTGCTGTGAGTATCGGTGTGTGTAGTCGCTCCCTCCTCCCGTGCCACGCTAGGGCACGCTGGAACTCCTTCCCCACTTCTAGCTCAATCATTTAATGGCGCTTGGTTGGCTTTGCTTAGAGGATGGCCGAGAAAGAGAATCTGAGCAGGTGGAGCGTTGATGTATGTGTTTGGTGGGGGGATTTATTGGTCCCCTCTGAGGACAGCCAGTCCTCGTTTGGAATGCTTGTGAAATGCTTACTGGAGTCACTGACATAGGCAACTCACCACAGACGGTCTTTACTGTGGTTTGAAATAGAGCGCTCACTGTTCCCTTCTGTCTGTCTTGTCTGCCTTCTTATATTTTTGTGAATATCATTTAACATACAGTATCGTTTTCAACATTTGTTGATAGGTGCTGTTTGCACCAAATGGATCACCTGTCAAGGGGAAATGAAGCATGTACTTCTGTGGAAATTTCTTTAAAATTGTCCCTGTTCCTTGTAACCCTCTCTGGCATGGATACCAGCATTCCTGTTACCATGGCGTCTGGCTCTCTGCCTCTCAGGCCCGTTAGCGCCTAAAAACCAAGGGCAAAGGTCATGACCGCTCCAGCGGACAACTGTTTGGTGAAATCACCGCCTCACACAGGGGGCACAAATAACTTTGCACCCCATCTGAATAGGAGCAACCATATTCTGACCCGCGACCACCTATAGCGAAAGAGGAACGGGGGGGGGATCCGGCTTCGAGGACACCCACGCACTACTGTCCTCAGCCTCCCTCCACCCCAGCGAACAACCCCACGCTACACTTTCAGGAGCGTTTGCACAAGCTCAATAGACAATAGGCAGCATTCCTCCTAGCGAGTGGCGAACATGGTTTGCTGGCACTTGAAATGCTTTTCAACTGGACTCTTGCTTTTGAACAGTGCCCTCACCGTTAAGACCCCTCTTTTGGGACAACCCTAGTTTTGAGACAGAAATACAGAAATACGCGGTGGCATATAGTGTACATTACACACCCTTGTTGACATTGATGGCGTTTCCCAGTTGACAGACTATGAAGTAAACCTCCCCTCTGCTTGTGGTCACCTCCTGCTGATTTCCATAGTGGATTGTTGCAAACTGTTTTGGCACTGGGGTTTGGAGAGAGGGGGCAACCTAGACGGGTTTCTACAAAATCAGAGCGTGCCACATAATCAAAACCGGAGCGAACAGTTAATCAGACACACATGTAGGGCAACATAATGATGAGAGCATCTATGACACATGGCAGCCACGTCCGTACATGTGGCCCCCGCTTCAAGGTTGGAATGATGTAGACAGGTTCCCACCACTGCTGAGAAAAAGCATTAATTGCAGCACACAATCGTGCTCGTTTTTGTCCTTGTGCTTGTTGTTCTCAGCTGATTTGTAGGATTTCCGATGTATTCCTTAAAATTGCGCCATTATCTGTTGAGGTACTGGATTCGTATGTGCAATTGTTGGATCTTTAAACTATGGTTAGGCATGCACAGGATGTGATATATTTTACACGTTAGATGAAAATACTATCTTTCTATTATATGTTTTCTTTACATAACAATCAGTAGAAGAAGCGGCCTTTATAATACTCTATATTAGAGTGTTATCCATATGCCAAGTAGTTCTTTTGAATTCATGCAGTATATTATAATGATAATATTTTGTTTGATCTTTATCATATTTTACCCACGCCTCTAATATCCCTGGCTCCACTATTGGAGCGCACCATGGGAGGATTAACTTCGACCCTTGCACACAGCGCAATGATTTTGCTCATCTACTGCTGGTATTTCTAACAGGCTCTGCACGGAATATCTGTCTTTTCCTGCTGCTGGAATTTGATTCATATGCTAATGAGCTAAATTCCCACGGATTTCTCTCCTGTGTGCCGTATATATATTGCCCCCCATTACTCCTTCCTTCTCACTCTCCCTAACTTTCATCCTTTCTCACACAAACTCCTCTACACACCAGCAGGTTCACAACCTTGTTCAGAGGAATCTCTCACAATACTCATTTTGTGGTAGTACACTGTGCTACCTTATGTGCTGATGTGTATGATTGGTTTTGCCACCAGGCAGAAGTAGAAATCTTTGTCATACTGTAACGGTACAGTGCCTCAAATGTCTCATTACAATGTATGATGAGGATCATGTTATCATGTTATGGCTGCTTGAAAATACCCTGAGCTAAATATGCCTCACATGTTAAAGTGACATTAAATTACGGCCCTGAAGTCCAAAGGCATATTTCCAACTTGTCACTGTAGTCCATAACATGCACCCAGATACTGTATAGCCTACAGTTACAGTAGATATCATTGTTCATCTCCCAAATATTAACTGCAGCATGTATTTAGCAACAATTTGTTATTAGGAATCTAGGGTTTCTATTGAGAATGCTTTATATACTGTGTCATTTATCCAGGTGTTGCTGCCTGCAGATATGGACACATTGTAGAATGGATATATGAAGGTTGGATCGCTGTCTGTAGTGCTAGAATTCTAATTTAGCAAACATGTTGTTGCTGGTGCAGATAGTGAAAACAGAGGGGAACGCTGGGTTCAATAGTTACAAGAATGACCATAAGTACCATTGTACCTCCCCCTATATCCTTTATGGTAGTAAACCTCTTGTATTATTTTAGGCCCTTTGGACAGTGTGAAATGTAGTGGTGTGAAAAAGTAGACTGTGAAGGTCCTTTGTGTACGAGTAAATAAAGTGTTTTACTGATAATTGGTAGTCAGCAAAGTTGCCACAGGGGATGTCGCAATCTCTCACCCAGGCTGAACAGGCTCGAGTTGATACTTGGCTATGAATGTGAGACCAGCCATTCTCAGTTTCATCATAACCTGCCAACATGTCTGTTTTGAAACAGTCATTCAACCTGCTTGTCACTTTTGATTTGTCCCACCTGCTCACACGTTGAAGGACGTCGAACACGGCATCATCTGCATACGAATTGATTCAGGCCACCGTGTTCTTCAAAATATTTTTGCTTTGCAGTGGCACTTTCCTCCTTACACCAGCTCCCAAACTTCCGACCCAACACAGCGGAACCCCTAAAACAGTCTTTAATGGACCCTCTCAATTGGGCGCACAGACCAGAACAAACACTTTCATTCATGGTGTTCCAAAAATGCTAATGGAGGAAGGCCCTGACACTTTTCAAAGGGGTACGGGTACCCCTGTCATGAGCCTGTGTTAGACAGTAGTGAGGCCATCACTCGCACAGGACGACGCAAGGTGCAGTGCCTATGGTAGTTGTCCCAAAGCGTGCTATAATCTAGACCTACCAGGCTGTTGGAATGAGCCTCCTCAAGTGTCATTCCACTCCATAGCATTGGTATGGTAAGGGCAAACCAGGTTACAGTAACCTGATATGAAATAGGAAATCAGAGTCAGTTTCAAGAAGTGACAAATGAAATGCCTGAGCTGCCTTGAGCAGTGTCAGAGTGTGACATTTTATCCACAATCAGTCATCCTTGTATCAGGATGAAGGTGATGGCATTTGGAATGAGTTGACTTTTACAACCTCTTGTGATAATGTGACACACAATCTGGGTGCCAGAAGTCTCTTGTGTGCATTGCACATTGTAGTTTAAAAGGCCAGGGTGTACAGTGAAGAGCCTTATCTGATTTATTTGGAGTCTCTTTTTTGTTGGTCAGCCCGTGTCAGAGCTTGCTGCAGATGTAATGGTGTTTGAGGAATGTCTGAGTGTACTCTTTGAACTGGGGATGACTCATGAGTCTTTTTCCCTTGACATGTTGCAGCAGGTGCGTCAAGTCATTGATTCCCAGCTTGTCATGAGTTGGCGGATATGTCATTTATTTTTATGTAATGAAAGTGTGATGATTTTGCAAGGGCGGTGGATGCCAGATGAATTGTTTACCCTCACCCTTCCTCCTAAAAACCCTATAGTTAACGTGGTATGAATTAAAAAATGTATGCCTACAATTATGTACATTATCTCTCTTCATTCTATGTAGAATTGCCCATTGAAAGTTACACTTGTTTACTTTTGGCATAATACTACAACAGATTCCATGTAATGCTCAACATTTATCATTGTTGCCCCATATGCCAATCATTAAGTGATTAAAATGTGTCAGATCTTTTTATCCACACAGATTATACATAATACTGCTTAATGTCAAAAACACTTATGGGATTGAAGTGCTGGCTCACTTCGGAAGAGGATTAGGGCCAAGTAGATTATTTTCTTTTAACATGTTGAGATTAAAGAATAAAGTCAAAATTATATTTCGTAATTAAAGTCAAAATATTTCGAGAATAAAATCGAAATATTTCGAGAATAATGTCAAAATATTTAGTGATTAAACTCGAAATATTTAGTGATTAAAGTAGAAATACATTGAGAATAAAGTGGAACGATTTCGGGGCTATAAATAAGCGGGCTTGTCATTCAGTGTGCATTGTGTGTCTGCTTCAACATTCATGATAAAAGTGACTTGGTGACTCTATACTATACTATATATACAGTGTATATATAGTATTGGTTTCAGACACATGGAAATTATTTCTCTATTAGCACAGAAACACAATATTATAGTTAGTATTAGAGTAGTAGAGATTGTGTCAAAAACTGGGTCTGTTCTGTACATCCATTTAAATTCAAATCAGCCGAAATCTCAGTGTGCATATTCGCCTTATACCATAACAGAACTTCTACGACAGCCTGTCCACCCATAAGTACTCCTCTAATCCAACACATTCTTCAACAAGTATCATTTGTGACTTTGTTCTCAAAATATTTCGACTTTATACACAAAATATAATTTGGACTATATTCTCGAAATACTGTATTTTGATTTTAATCTCAACATATATATTTCGTAAAAATCTACTTAGCCCTAATCCTCTTCCGTATATTCGCACTCTTTTCATCCATCCAAACAAATGTTTAGGTGGAAAGATTACTCTTAATGGACTGTCGTTTTCTGTCTTGTCTGAGAAGAAAACAAAGCAGCAGGTTCGAGCCTTTTGAAGAAAGGATCTTCGTTTTTCTCAAAGTGACAGGAATATGGCCGTTTTGTGTTTGTTTTAATCTGCCTTAAGTTTGAGAAATGACATCTGCAAAGTATGTTTTGGGTGTTTAAATGGAAGGGTGGGAAAGAGCATGTGGTACGGTGAGAGTGAACACAACGATGTGTGTGTGTGTGTGTGTGTGTGTGTGTGCGTGCAACAAGACTAGGCAGGTCTCGCCCTGTAGAGGACTTTGATTACTTTCCTTGTCTGAGCCCTTCAGAGATGAACGCTAATCCCAGGGATAGAGAGGGACATGCAACAGCTGTTATTTCTAAACATGATCAAATGGTATTTATCACGACGTGTCACTAAGTCCCTGGATTGCTCTGTAGCTTCATGGGTGGCTGTCACTCTCATCTTTGTCATTTCCAACCACCCTCCCTTGCATTTGCTGTTTACCATGTGCTACTGATGTGTTTCTTACAGTAATCATAGTAAACACTCAAGATTTATAGCAGCATTTTAGTCAAGACCATCTCAGTCGAGACCAAAAGTGGTCGAGACCAAGTTCAAGACCAATAATAATATGCAGACCTTTTGATATAGCTATACCAGTTATTCAATACAATAACATTAAGATACTTTCCACTCAATATGAGGCCAAGTAGCTAACGTTAGCCTTATTTACCTGTCTTTGTGGCAAATTGCCGATAGAAACTTGATATTGTTCAGGCAGTTTGTTACAGATTTCTTGCAGAACCGGCACACACCAGGAACAAACTCTCTTTAAATATCCGAATTGGATGATTGCCGATGCTGATCAGCTTCTCACACAGTTCTCATTAAAGGCAGCAGCGACAGTCCGAACACAACCGATGAGGAAGGAGCATGACGTTTTTATTTTTTAGAATGCACTCATTGGCAGGAAAATGAATTAGTAGTCTGTAATGGTCTATTATCTGGACATAAAATAGTTGTATTTGTTTATTTATGTTTATTTATCATCAGATTAATTTCAATAAATACAAACATCCTCACAGACTCTGCCAGCACTGACCAGCACACAGAGCCCGGCTCTTATTGAGGTGCTCTGTCCTGATCACCATAAACATGCTGAAATCATAGTTTTAGATTCAATAAAAAATCTTCATTGGAAAGCAAATTTTCTTCTACTTTAAAAAATAAATAAATAAATAAGCAAATACCACTTTAGGACTTCAACATTGTCCCGTAAACTAATCACCAGCTTAGTGCAGACTGTAAAACACAGTATTACTGGTGAAGCCGTAGTCGCTCCCTTATCTCTCTTTCTCTGCAACACCAGTGATGGAGAATGTGTCGGATGAACAAAGGTGTGAAGAGGTCTGCTCAACGTTTGAGGGGAGGAAGCTGAGTGGGACTGCATGTCTCCATGCTGTCCCTCCTCCTGCTGTTAGCTGTGGCAAACTGAATGCCATTCATTGTCACTCTTAACTGCTGCCAAGGGACATGTTTCTGTACTGGCACAGGGACGTGTTTCTGTACTGGCACAAGGAAGGGGAAATGTTTGGGAAAAGGTTAATGAGTGCTTGATGAGGGGAAGCTTCTTTTGCCCAGGAAATGGCCAACCTCAAGGTCTGTGTTTTGGTAT
>OMOT01027662.1:11665-25330 GCA_900312575.1 Acanthochaenus luetkenii | reverse complement strand
ATTAGTGGTGTAGTAGTCACACTCCGCATGTCTTGGCCAACTATTGGTTTAGGAAACAAAATCCCTGCGGATTTGTGGCGATGCCCTGCCATGTGTTCAGGTGATAGATCCCTTGACTCCCAACACAAATGCTTTGTTATCTGTTTACATATGGAATACACCCCGTTTTACACTCCAGGGATTTTGCTTTCTGAACAAAATGTCAGGAATTCTCTCAACTTTGTTTGAGTTATCATAAAAGTGGCAGGTTTTACAGATCCCCATGCAAGAGCAAAGCTCAGATCATTTGCCTAATCCACAAGGTTATTTGGGGCCTGCACCAAACGGTGTTGATACTGTATTGTCAGGATCAAGAGAAATCTGGAAAGGTCCCACACCCGTCACTGGAGGACCGGGCCTCCCGTCACTGGAGGACCGGGCCTCCTGCCCAGCAAGGACTCTGTTGGCTTCACTGGGTTGAAGTGGCATTCTGCGTTAAATCACAACACTGTAATTAGAGTTTTTAGTTATGCCTGTACAAAGGTAGGTGGTCTCTCCTGCAAAGCTTGGTGTGTGTGTGCGTGTGCGTGCGTGTGCATGTGTGTGTGTGTGTGAGAGAGATACAGTATATAGCAACAGTGTAAGAGTGAGAGAGACTGTAAGCTTTACTACAAACATGTAAAATGTTGGTCTACTGAGTAGAGTGGACTCTACTCCATTCGAACATTAACCAGCTTTGTTTAGGAAATCCTCATTGAGAAGAATAATCCGCCTCTCAATTTGTTGATTCTAAATTCAAGCAGCTTAATCCTGAATCTAGTCTACAACAACTACCATGTTAACCTTTCTCATTAAGGAGGGACAACACATGCAGCCTTATGTCCTCAGAAGACCCCTGAGTGGCAGCATGTCATTGTGAGGTGGCATTGGTTGGATTAGCCGGAGGGTTGAACCCATTTGGCATTACCAGTGCTGCCGCCACAGTTTCACCACTGCGAGAACTAAGCCGCTGAATACCAACGGGCTCACCGCTGCCGACCAACTTATAGACTGCCATCTTGGAGCTAGCCATCGTAGCAGGCAGCAGCTTAGCCGCCGTGCCGGTGGGGTTTACTGTAAGCTTGCCATTTGATGCCACCAGCCAAGCCGTACGGTTCAAAGAGTAATCACCCGACAAGTGCACTGCTGCGTCGAGCTACAACAAACTCAACAATGAGGGGCAACCGACTCTAGATGGCCGGTGTGCTGAATGGGGAGTATCATCAAAGCACAGGTTCCTTAAAGGGGCCTTATTGTAGGAATTATATACTTTTATATCTTCTTCTTTTATATACATGCATATAAAATGTAGAAATTGTTTAAATTTGAGTGGTTAAATTTAAAGTTATTGCATTTTGAAAGATCGAACTTGGCAACCATCACTAAACAGTTGTTAAAATCCTTTCAATCGGGCAAACCCATAATCATGTAAACAGAATAATATGGAATATTTGATGTGTTTTAATTGGAAATAAGGTACAAACACATTGTGAGGTATCTGGGCTTGCTGGGTTTTTGTGTTGTCCGATTTTATTTATGTAATTGGCTTCTGGTTTTTCTTTTGTTTGGGTTGGCAGTCAGCCACAGTGCATGAAATGGCCATTTTCAACAGTGCTACCTTTTAGTGTGATTATTCTGCAGTTCATTTATTTAACTCCCTCTGGGATGTTCATTCTATGCTTCATTTCTGTAATCAGCACAGGTGCTTGTAAAACCCTTATCTCACCTCTCTTGGAAATTCAAAGGTTGGTGATTTATTTGTGACCATGTTTTTTTCAAATCTGTATTTTGACCATCCCAGGTCCTCTGTGCCACCAGACCTCCAACTGACACCAGCTGATCTGCAGCGAAGCCTCGAACCAGTAGCACATTCTCATCTCTACTCTCTCCATTGACCGGTGGAGGGGTGATGAGGTCACCTTGGAGCCTGGGCCTGGCTCTCCTGTTGGCCTTGATCTCCAGGGCCACAAGCCTCAACATCCCCCTGGAAGGTAGGATTATGATGATGATGGTGATGAAGGTAATGCATCTGACTAGTCGGGATACAATGTATGGTGAAGATGCAAGGCACAACCTACTGTGGGTATATTATCTTATTTGAAAATTGAATTGGTGGCTTATCCTCAAATATGGCATTTCCTAGCTATGTCTCTCAGTTCTGAGTGACATCGCATGTCTTGGTAAAAGTGTCGTATATTCCATGTGTCCAACCCAGCTACAGTCTAAACATACACGAGAGGGAAATGTAGCCTGTACTACCAGCTTCATACTTATAATGGCTTACAAATGACGACTGTCCAAGTGACACGTGTATTGTGCAACAGCAAGGTTACTTTGATGGGGGCTTGTCTGCTTTGCGATAAGCTGCTGGTGTGCTTTGTTAGTTCAGTGTCCGTCTATGGCATCTTATCTGTTCAGATCTACAGTGTGGTTGCCACACCTGTTGCCACACGCCTTTGCCGTGTTGCCGACTTGTCAATCTGATCTTCACACAAGGCGGTAGAGGAAAAAAACAAAATACATGGACGTTTTCTTCTCCGTTGTCCACCGCCGTTCCGACGAAGACAATCGCCAACATTCACACGCAGCATTTTTGTCATATTTGCGTGTGCATGTGTCTTCATGTTGCAGTGGAGCAGCTTCCAACCATAACGACTCACACGCCCAGTCCTGTTATTGCCCTTCCTTTTGATGACAACTTTACTATGAGGTGTGAAGCCAGGGGCAACCCACCGCCAGAGTGAGTGAGATCAACACGTCACCTGTCCTGCCTCTGAACATGTACACAGAAACCTACGTTTGGTCATTTTGGAACAAGAGCTATTGATAAAATATTATGATGCTTGATCGCTCCAAACAGATACAGATGGACAAAAGATGGCAAAGACTTTATCCCTTCCCACCTCGCCACGATAAAAACGGACCACAGCAATGGCAGTTTTGTACTGCACAACAGCCGCCTCGCTAAGTTCCAGGGGAAATACCGATGCTACGCTTCCAACAAGCTGGGAACAGCCATGACGGAGGAGATCGAAGTAATCGTTCCCAGTAAGTAATAGTTCTATAAGAAGCGGCTCTACTGTGTGAACCCCCTTTTCAGGTTTTCATAGGGTTTCAGTTTTTCTTAAATGCCTTTTTGTGTCTAGATGTCCCCAAGTTTCCAAAGGAGACGATTGAGCCCACTGTTGTTGATGAGGGCCAGCCGGTCATCCTGAGGTGTAACCCTCCGGACGGCGTGCCCCCACGTCAGATCTACTGGATGTCTATTGGTAAGCCAAGACACAACCGAGAGAGCTTGAAGTATGTACAGCATGATGACTTGTGTATATATATATTTCTTATAGTGGCTTTTTGTTTTCAGGAAAATATACACGCTTTAGGGACCTACAATCATCCAGAGCGAATTAATCTCATATTTAGGGTCTAGTATCACTGCAAAAGTATGTGGTTTTATTGTATGGTTGTGTTAGCTCTGTCTGAAGTGCTGTGTCAATGGGGATGGAGTCCTCTGTCTAGCCCCTGGAGAGCTCTGCCACCAGCTCTGCCACCAGCCCCAACACACTCGACTGATGTCTGAGAGAAACGTGAAGGTGCACGGAGGCCAGGGATAGAGTGGAACAATATCACTTGTGCACACTTCTTATTCTAAGTAGGCCTGTTTCCCATTCAGGAGTCAGCGCAATTTGAGATATATAGTGCATCTAGACTTCCAGGGGCTGTTTGTTGCACAGATGAAATATTAAAAAGTACACCGTGCTTCTTAACAGCCTTTCTGAACACAATAGAGTTACATAATTATGAATTATTGCAAGATAAAATAGTTTGTATGAGGCGCAGCTTGATCTGTTTCCAAACAAAATGCAAAGGTGAATACATGTCTTACCTCATGAAACTGTGAGGTTGCATTTTCACAACTGTCTTTTATGTTGCATTGTTGACATCCATTTCAAATACTGAACAATTCCCCCCCTCATCATTTGAATGTTGAATGACAGGTTATTAGAAAAATATTGTACATTTGATATCAGTGACCCATCTTTCCCGACTGTGCTCACAAGTGCCTGTTTATTTATTTTTTTGATAGTGGAAAATATGTTGTTGTACATCTTTGACACAGTGCAGGATTTTGTCTTGAGCACTGGGAGTACAGCCAATGACTTATGGCCATGATTCACCGTGACACAGTGCTTCAGTGACCTATGACTTACATAATGGCTCTATCCAACCAAATACGCTGTCACAGTGCACCGGCTTTATAAAGGGAAACTCTGCAGGGCATTTCCATTAACGTTTGACATTTATGAGGCTGTGCTGAATTGCCTTTGAGTATTTTCCTTTTCCTTTTGTCATCCTGAAACGCACCAGATGGGTGTGTTTCAAATGTTTTGGGGAAATTCAAATTGGTACCATTGTCACCAAGCCGTCGTAGAGAAGTTACCAATTAGTATACTGACCCAAATCTGTTCTTCTCCAGGTCTCGAGCACATTGACCAGGATGAGAGGGTTTCCATGGGTAACGATGGCAACCTGTACTTCTCTAATGCCTTAGAGAAAGACAGTCGTCAGGATTACTGCTGCTTTGCTGCCTTCACCCAAATACGCACCATTGTCCAGAAAACCGCCATGGCTGTAGTCGTCAAGACCTGTAGGTTCAAAATGTGGCTTTATCCAAAGTATTAGCCTACAGTCAACTCTTAACTTGTGCTCACTTGATTATCATGATAACCAGAAGAAATAAGAGAAGCTAACATGATATGTATCTTAAAATATTTTATAGCGTAATCAATGTAGCCCATTATCACTCTAGCTTTTCAAATAGTAATTCTGAGACAGTCGCTCCATTTAGATAAAAGTGTGAAGATATTAGGATATTTCTTGCCAGACACTAGTATGTTCATTCTCCCACATACCAAGAAGTAGGGCTTGCCTAGTCATGTTCATGTTACAGGACAGTCTGTTATGACAGTGGACTGAGGCATGCATGCCAAACCGTCATACTACCAGTAGTATTCTTAGTCTTGTGTTTTTGTTTCAGTGAAACCCGACAGTGAATTGGACGACAGTGGCAACAGCAGTGAGTGACATTCACACATCATGAAAAACCTCCTCGGCAGAAATGCCACTTTGCACCATCGATACGTTTCACACTAAGCCATTCGATACGCAACAGACACCACAATCCGTCTGCAAGACGCAAAGAGCTGCAGACAACAGACTGACATTAAACTCGCGTGTAGTTGAAATGAGAATTGATTAAGTGATAAGTTGGAGTGACCAGGACTTGCTCATTATGTCCATTGCAGCCAGTGGCCCCCCAGTCAGAAGACCCAACATCTTGCTGCCCTCTGGTGTTCAGACAGAGGTAGTGCTGGTGAAGGGACGGGAGCTGGAGCTGGAGTGTATAGCAGAGGGATTGTATGTATCATCAGGACTGCAACCATACTGTCATTAGATATAATCCATCATCATTGAGCAATATATTTATCAGCAATTATGGCTCATAAATTGTGTTATGCAGTCCCACTCCGAAGGTGGAATGGATCAAAATGGGAGAGAAGCTGCCCGAACGGACAAAAGTCAAGAACTACGGGAAGCTGTTGACCATACCTGATATAGAAGAGGAGGATGATGGGAAATACATGTGTAAAGCCAAGAACAATGCTGGAGAGGCTGTCCACTACTTTGACGTTATAGTGGAAGGTACGTCAACATCAATTAGCTAATTTACAGATACATGTATTAGTGCCTGAATTTGGTGTCAAAGAGGAAGCTGTTGACACAGGAACCACAGTTGCTTTAACTCAGACCAACATAGTTCTTCTTACCACATCCCAGAGACGCCAAAATGGCTGACAGAGGCTCCTCCGAGTCAGCTGGCTGTGATTGGGTCAGATATCCACATCAAGTGCATGGTCGTTGGAAAACCACAGCCAGATATCATGTGGAGGAGGAATGGAGAGATTTTAAAAGGTGAGTAAGATTACGATTTTAACAATAGTAGTACAGAATTTAGATTATTATTACAGAGTACACTGAATTAAACCACATACTGATACCCTTTTCATGTAAAAGGAATCGTCCTTTATTAATTGTAACAACGTGTGAGATGCTAAACGCAAAATGTAGTTTTTACAGGGTTTTATTGCAAACATGTTTGGGTAATGCTTATTATTACAATTATATATTTTTCAGTGGGAAATGTAAGGGTGATTTTCTCCGGAACGTAACAGGAAGTGTGGTCTAGACCTTGTGACATGATGACTTATTATTTCTGTGTGGTTCCGTCAGATGAACCGTCAAGCCACAGGCGTGTGTTTGACGACACTGTGCTGCTCCACAACGCCAGGCCAGAGGACAGCGCTGTCTACCAGTGTGAAGCCTCCAACAGACATGGCAGTCTTCTGGCCAATGTTAACATCATGATCATGAGTGAGTAGCAGCTAGTTACCGTTACCGCCACTTTGTTACGCACGCCTAGCTTGTACCGGGCTGGATCCCAGAACAGCATAACTTCTTCAAGGCGAGGCTACATTCGTTGGACCAGGTGACACTTTTCCACTCTTTAATCATCCAAGTCTGGTGATCATGTGCCCACTCTACCCGCTGAGCACTAGACGTCATTTCAACATTTCAAGCTCTCACATAGCCCTGGATCTTTTTGGCCCCGTTTTTGACCAAGCAGTAAATATATTATTACATGTTTAAACAATGCATGAACAGCTGTAAATAGCAAAAACGATGGAGGAGTACAAGATAATGCTTTATTTTTTGTAATTTACCCCAGAAGATGTAGACGTCTACTAAACCTTCGTCTTTAAACCCGATGTAGCCCCATTTTGGCCAAGACGTAATCGACGTAAAACTGCTCAGTCGGTAGCTTCATCTTCTCGCTCTTAGCTGACAGGAGTGGAACCTAACATGGTCTCCCACTGCTGTAGCCCGTCTGCTTCAAGGTTCGACAAGCTTGTGTGTGTTCTGAGATGCCCTTCTGCACATCGCTGTTGTGCTGAGCTGTTACGTACTGGCGGCTTGCCTGTTAGCTCGAACAAGACTCGCCATTCTCCTCTGACCTCTCGCGTCAATGCATGTTCACCCTGAGGACTGCAGCTGACAGGATTTGTTTTGCTTATCACACCGTTCTTGGCAAACTCCAGACACTGTAGTGACTGAAAATCCCAGGAGGTCGGTTGTTCCTGAGATGGCAGAACCAGTGTGTCTGGCACCAATGATCGTAACACATTCACAAGTTGCTTAAATCACACAACTTGCCCAGTTTAACATTTAGTCAAAAAGTAACTGAAGCTCTCGATCCTGTTTGTGTACCTTTTATACTTGTGCTTTATCGATATGTGACTGACTGCCTGGAGTTAAACGGAGAGGTATACCTAATAAAGTGCATGAAGTCTTCAAATTTGAGAGCGGGCATTGTTACAACAGG
This sequence comes from Acanthochaenus luetkenii, assembly GCA_900312575.1. Lineage (NCBI taxonomy): Eukaryota > Metazoa > Chordata > Actinopteri > Beryciformes > Stephanoberycidae > Acanthochaenus > Acanthochaenus luetkenii. Next base: position 17,874 of record OMOT01027662.1, on the reverse strand, counting down.
CACGTTAGGGGATTGTGTGTGTGTGTGTGTGTGTGTGTGTTAGTGTTTCTGTGTGTGTACAGTATGTGTGTATTTTTCATATGTGTACATCTCTGTCTAAATGTATGTCTTAATATTTCACGTGCAACAACTTCAACTGGTAACTAACACATACATTTTTGCACTTTCTAACTTATTACAGTTAATTTAGATGTCAAAACATGGCCTGTTTTATACCGGCTCACATCACCTCAATCTTTAATTTCTTCTCATAATGACTGTTCAATGAGTGTTCAACAATTAGATGTTGCTTCAATTGTTTGATTTGCTTAAAAACATTGTTTGATTAGATACCATACAGATGACAATGTATGTCCCTGATTGTCCTCCTTCTCCTTGGCCTTAGATATGGCTCCTCTGATGCTGACCGGGGACTACCAAGAGTATCCTGTGGTGCAAAGAAGGGACATCATCATGAACTGTAGTGTCTTCAGCTCTCCACCGCCTACCATCTCTTGGTGAGAATGTATCAGAGTCAGCATCACTTTAAACGTCAAGTAGAATAAATGTACAGGGATTTGTCTTGATGACATCTCTGTACAGGGACGTATTGAGCTTCACAGTACGTATTGTCACACAATGCAAGTAATAGGACTTCACATCCTCACGGCGTCTGACATGTTTTTCTTCACCGTACACCGTTCCTGCTGGTGGTGGATACCTATAGATTCTCATATCATTCAGTCTATGCCGTTTGTGCTTCACCGTCCTGTTGTCCGTTCTATTGTCCACAGAATGGATTACATTACATATCGTCAGGCACCTCAGCTAGTCATGCTATTAATTCCAAACCGCTTCAGCATGTTTGCATGACAGTCTGATGTTGACACTCTTCCCTTGCTTGAAGTTGGGCTTATTAAACCACATTAACTACCACTGCAACTCTGCTTCAGTTCTGCACAAAATTGGATCTCAGGCAATTCAAACTCTTAAAGCATCATTAATGTTTGGAAGAGGTTTGGGTTGTGTAGTTGCTATGATGTAACTCCAAATATTGGCAAGATATCTTCAATAGTTGCTCCGGAGAGTAAAACTTGGGTTAGGGACATAGGGTTGATTTCTCTCCCCATATTATCATGACTGTATTTCTTAGGGTTAGGGTAATGGGTTAGGCTTAGGGTAATGGGTTAAGGTTAGGTTTCGTAATGTGCTGATGGAGAGTATGGTTTGACCCAAACCCGCCTGACTCAAATAAAACACATACCATACCAAACCAGCCCAGCTCTATTTCACTATTCCTCTAAAACAGGGTTGGACATTTTTCATTTTCACTTCAATCAATCAATTCATTTATTTATGAATGATACATTCATACATTGTGAATAATGTTCTCATGGGATTGGATATAATAATTGTTATTATAGCAAGATATTCACAGTTTGAAATATTGGAAGAAAATCCAACACTGACCCAAAGAGTTGACCCAAACATGACCTGACCCAAAGTCTTTTTACACAAAATTAACCTGAAATTCTACCCAAACGCAATCTCAACCGTGCACCGTTAAATCTGGAAAAATCAAAACGCTCCAACCTATGGGTAAACTACAATTTGCAGGTTTTGGGTGGACCTGCGCCTCCTTCTATGTGTCTCTATTCCCCAAGCTCCTCTGTACATGCTCTAAAAGAGGTGTGAAAACCTTTTCTCCTAGGGCCAAGGATGAGGCAACAGAACCCATTGAGGGGGAACGATTCTCCGTTCTCCAGAACGGATCGTTGCGAATCACCAGTGCAGAAAAAGCGGACAGTGGGGAGTATGTGTGTTTTGCCATCAATACAGAGGGAAAGTCAGCTGTCACTGCTGTGCTGGATGTGAAAGGTATCTCAGTGCCATGGACAGTGCATTCCTTCAGGATTAGCACTAGTGATTACACATTAGCATCGTTAATCAAGATTAGGTTCAATAAGAGTGATTATGGTTTTATGACCAAGCCCTGGGGGTTTTTGCAGGTAATTTGTTCGAAACAAAATGCATGGCCCTGGCTTGTATAGCAATTGGGCAATGTTATGGGGTTATAAAAATGATGCAAGGAAAATAACAATTTGATGGGACATATTTAGAAACATTCATAAACATGTCATAAATGCGAATTACAATGGGAAATGATAATTTCACTCATCAGAGAGGCATATCTTTTCAGTTACTGTAGGACTTACACTCACTCAAAATGTATGTTCTGTGACATTCTGTTCAAATTAAATCGTTCACAACTTAGTTGAAGCATGCAGGTATTGTGCAGTATTTCTTACTACTGCTCCAGCCTAGACAAGAAAAACATCCTTCACATCCAGCACAGCAGTGACAGCCTCTCCCTTGGTTTGTTTATTTTCAGACTCCACTGAAATAGTAGATCCACCTCAGGACTTGCAGATTGTCAGTGGGACCACAGTCCAGTTGATGTGCCGGGCAGACTATGATAAAACCCTGCGGACCACCTTTGAGATGGTGTGGAGGAAGGACGGGGAGGCGATCCCACTTTCCTTCATGGAACATTCCAGGTGGGTTGCTGTGGTTTGATTGATCGTTTTTCCTTCCTTGGCGTGCCAAGTAACTCGGGGTCAAAGACAAAGGGTTTGTCACTTCTCGATTGATTGATTGTTTGATTGATTGATTGATTGATTTGCATAGCCTGTCTACGGATTGGAAGGAGAGGTTTGAAGTAGACAGAATGTGTACACTTGATGAATACATTTCACCCTGGCATCTTTGGCAGCTTGCTAAACAATATCTGATAAAGAAAAATACAAATGTGAATATTTAGAAAAATATTTACCACCAATTGTATACAATTGGTGCTCAGAAATGACTTCCCTCCCAAGATCAGCCTAAGGAAACAAACTTTCCGGGTGGTTTACTCGACACCTGAGATTTTAATTACAGTGATATTTGTGTTTGTAACAGGCTGTTTGGTTGCATGATTGATTGATGCACAGCTAGATAGACAGACAGACAGACTGACTGACTGATTGGTCGGTCAATACCAAGTACAGTTATATTCCCATGAATGTGCTCATATGTGCTTCCATGTTCAGGTACTCTGTGGATGAAGGCATGCTGCAGATCATGAATGTGAACCAGAGTGATCAGGGAGTGTACACATGTATTGCTAGGACCAGCCTGGATGCGGACAATGCCTCTGCAGTACTCACAGTGCTGGGTAAGATCATGCAGTACATTATGTGTAGTATATTCATGGTGTATTGATGACACATACTTGAAATGGAGTAGAATGCCTAATGATATGATATAGATCATTCAAAAGAAGTTGCTGCATTCTGGTTGAAATATCATGTGAATCATGTACATTTTGTTTTGTTTTGTATTTTTGTACATTACCATATTTAAATTCCCTAGATGTTATGGTAATTGATTAACAGGAGCTAATGAGATCCTAATGTGTGTGCTTTGTGTCGCAGACGTTCCTGATGCTCCAAAGAATGTAGAGATGTCTGAACATAAGAGTCGGAGCGTTCGTCTGTCCTGGACACCCGGGAGTGACCACAACAGCTCTGTAACAGGTAAGAGGTAAACATCTGTACAAAGGCAATTACAAAAGCTGCTTAAATAGTGCAACACGGAAACCGCCTTTTCATGAACAGTTATTAACCGTATAGTGATCGACAGTTATCATAGTTTCAAAATGAAAATCTGTTTCAAATTATTGCTATTAATAAATGCCACCATTTAATAATTTCTCAGAGAACTGGTATACAGCACCGTATGTTGCATTGTAAAAACCTTGTGGGCATATATATATATGATCACAAGATAGAGAAAGTACTTCCAGAACCGAAGGGAGCCGTTATGCCTGAACTCTGTTTTACAAGCCAAAATAACTTTTTGACATTTTTAATATGCCTCTAAAAGTAAGCCATCTGTGCAAAATGCTTTCACTGAAATATTGTTTTTCCATGAGCCACGGGGGGAACGGAGCCCCATCGGAGAGGCAGTTTTTTAAATGGTCTATGTCCCTAGTGTTGGAAGAGGGTGATAACAATGCAGCAATGTTTGTGCTATGGGCCAGTAATAATTACACGTATTGCACCTTTAAGTTTCCCTGTGGGATCAGTCCATATTTATTTGCTTTAACAGTCTCTTTTCATTTGGTCGTTTCTTTGAAGTATTCAGGTCCGACTCAAAATAGATATTTTGAACGGCACATTTGTGGGGTGATAAAATGATGACTGAATATATATGGCTTCCATATCCTCCACGAGCTCAGAATTCGTCGTGGAGTATGAGGAGAGTCAATGGGAGCCAGGCAGGTGGAAGGCGCTCCAGAAAGTCCCCGGTAACCAGGCAACAGCTGAGCTGGCACTACACGGACACCTCAACTACCAATTCAGAGTGTATGCTGTCAATGCCGTTGGACCCGGGCCCCCCAGCGAGCCTTCAGAGAGATACAGAACCCTCCCCGCAGGTTTGACTCACTCCCTTTTAATTAACATTATCTGCTGTGGGAGTCTGTCTATTGTGAGAGCATGTAAAGTTTTAACTTCGTCATTTGAAATGTGCTGTATGGGGAGGCCAGCGTTTCCCCCGGAGCTTTGTAGCTGTAGGGGGTGTGGATATTTTTGGTCCCAGTGTATTAGCACGGGCTCTTATTTGAATATGTGCATTGCCAAATAGGGACACTAAATTGCCAAAGAGTTTGCGTTGGCTGAGCAATAAGGACAGATTTGAGTATTTCTTATTCATTCATTGGTAATAAAATCATTATACAATGATACAAATCTCTCCAAAGCTCCTGATAAGAGCCCAGAACACATCAAAATCCAGGGTCATGTGCCTCATCAAATGGACATTAGCTGGGAGGTAAGAAAAATACTTGTTTTCAGTAGCATCCCTATCAAGAGGATACACATTTTCTTTATAGATTTTAAAAGTCATTACTACTCCTATTGTAGCCACTGTTGCCTGTTGAACACAACGGCCCAGGCTTGGAGTACAAGGTGAGCTACAGAAGACTTGGGGTTGGCGACGTCTGGCAGGAGCACCTGGTCAAAAGACATTTGTTTGTGGTGAAGAACACACCCACTTTTGTCCCCTACGAGATCAAGATTCAGAGCAGGAACAGCCACGGTTGGGGACCAGAACCCCAAATTGTCACAGGCTACTCCGGGGAGGACGGTGAGTTACAGTCCTAATACTATTTCCTGTATGTGTTCATTTCATAAATGTATTTAGTCCAAATATCAGCGTTTGATATTTTTATATTCAACTCACTTCCGTTCTGCCAAACATGCCCTGAAGCTGAACTAGCACATGTAGCCTTTGTTTTACTTGTGACTTACTGTGGATTTCTTGTGTCATTGTCCTCAGTTGTCTTTTGGCATTGTCTGCGGGACAATGTGTCAGGTTAAGTTCTTTCTTTTGTTCCTCCTTGACCACATGCCTTAATCCCGTGCCGCTGTGCAGTAGTGTCCTCATTTCTGAAACAAACAAACAAACAAACGCGTAGCTGAATCCAGCAGGTGGCAGATAACTTTTGTGGAGCAGAGATGTCAAATCTCCACGTCCGTCTCAGGAGCCGTGTGAGATTTGACAGATCGTGACACACTTCGTAGGCCCACCGTAGGCTCCTTTTCCCTCTAGTGTTCGCTGTGCTTTTGTTCCACCCTTTCCCGCTACCGGTATAGTGACAAAGAGATCAGAAAATATTGAGAGGATTTCTATTTGTTATATGTTTTTCTATGCTGAAATTATTATCATTATTTTACCTATGAGAAATGTATCCCTGTGCTCTCCAGTCCCCACTGCGGCGCCACGAGATGTAGCAGTGGAGGTGATCAACACCACTATCTTGAGAGTCCGCTGGACCCGGGTTCCCCCCGCCACATTGCGAGGTCACCTAGGGGGCTACAATGTAAGTCCACAAGGCCCCGAGGCAGAGCTGCTCTGGAGGCAGAAATAATCTCATTGGTTGAGTTTAACCTCAACGAGCAGAGCCAGAGCCACTTTGGCTAACTGGCAACCTTGAATGGCAAAGAGGGAACAAAAATATAGATTAAAAACTATACATGGCAATTACTTCCTTTTATCATTCATTCATAACGTTGCCGTTCATAATCTTCAAAGGTCATCACGCCTAGACTCCAACACACTCCACCTCTCTCTCTCTCTCTCTCTCTCTCTCTCTCTCTCTGTCTCTCTCTCACACACACTCTGCT
>OMOT01027662.1:0-11624 GCA_900312575.1 Acanthochaenus luetkenii | reverse complement strand
CTATTCACACTTCACACAGTCTTTCTCACCATCTCCTTTCTTTCCTCTCTCAGGTGCACTGGTTGCGGATACGGAGTCTGCTGAATCCCAACAAGGTTTCAGATGAGCGCCATTCCCTGGCCTTCCCTGGGAACAGGAGTCATGCCATAGTGCCAGGCCTCAAGCCCTTCTCCGAGTACAGACTGACCGTCAACGTCTTCAACAAGAAGGGCAATGGGCCCAACAGTGACCCGGTCACCTTCCACACACCGGAAGGAGGTGAGGTGTTGGGGATAACACAGGCATACAGCATACAACATATGGCTGCTTCTCACCCACACATGGAAACGTGTGCAAAGTACACAAAAATATAAAGCACACTCTGGAAAACTTGCAGATAATAAAATGATATGCTAGATATTTACATGATGCAGGCAAGAAGAAACGCAGTATTATTTTGCGTTGGATTGATTGACGATACTTAATTAATCCCTAATAAGGAAATGCACACATTAAATTAGCCTCCAGCACAGCACAGCTCAGAACAAACATTTACATGAAGTGCAATGTTTAGCCTGAAGAACAGGAGAGAAAAAGGAAGTCATGAAAGGTGCCTAAGTCAGACACGTGTCTCGTAAAAATACCTAATAGCAGTAGGCACAAACAATGTTGTGATTTGTTTCAGTGTTGCAGCTTGGCGAAAGGGAAACATGCTTAAAGCAACCAAACCCTCATATGGTAACGTCATAATTCATCCCCTCTCTTTCAAGACTGCAACCTCTCCCACTAGTGAAGGAAGCCCCGACTTGTCCTTACAACAACACAGCTGACTGGCTGGCTGGCTATCTGACCTCGTCTTGCATTTTTTTTGTAAATGATGAAAGCATCTCAAAACAATTTTCTATCACAAAAAAAATGTGGCAGTGAAATGTTATGTTAAAACCGCTTTTAAATAAAAACAAAACATGCTGTACGGCAAAAATGGCTTTAGATGCACTAACACTGTTGTTATTTTCACAGTTCCTCAACAAGTGCCCATCCTGACTGCATCCAATGCCCAGAGACACTCCATTTTGCTAGTATGGGGCCCTCCCCTGGAGGCAAACGGTATCCACACTGGCTACCTGCTGCAATACCAAATCGGTACGTGCACACGCAATGTACTCATCACCTCATTGAGTTACAGCTTAAGCCTTTTGCCCTGCAGTAGTTCATTAATTTCATGTATTGTAATGGTCTGTCTATTGAGTGAGATGTTGTGTAGTTGCAGTAGGGCAGGAGAGTATTAGGTCAGGGCTGCGGGGGAGGTGGCATGGAGGGAAGGGTTCTGGGATGCCAGATTTGACATCATTTCATGGGCAAAATGTGCGATGCAAGATGGCCACTTGATAAAAAACATACTGCATGCGCTCTCACCCTAAACCCGTCTGCTCTACCATCCAAGTCCAAGGTTTCTGCATAGGCCCTCACCCTAAGTAACACAAGGAATAGTTACATCAGATGCTGTGTATCGATGAGACTTGTGTACCTACAGTGATATAGAACAACACACCGTTACTGCACATGCATCGTACCATACAGTGTCAGTGTTAGCTTACTTACATTATTCTGCACCTACACATTACTTAATCACTGCACAGCATGCTAATAGGCTCATGATTAGAGATGTGTTTGAAATTGGGAAATAATATAATTTTATCCAAACAGACACCAGGTGGCACTGTTCAATTCTGAAAGCTCCTGTACAGTCCGCCACAACTAAACTAGTGTACCAGTGGTCCTCAATGCTGGTTCTTGCGGCTGGTTTTCTGTCCTACCAGCTTGTCAACTGCATTCACCTGGTGTCCCAGGTGTAATTCAGTCCCCGATTTAGATGGCTAGAACGAAAACCAGCAGGGCTCTGGATCCCGAAAACCAGGATTGAGGACCACTGCGGTTTGATAGCTCCTTCAACTGGTGTGTTTCTTAGCATATCTTATCATCATGGACTGCAGGTTCTCCCCCCCCAAAAAAAAAAAGAGTCATACGAGGCATTTACGTTTGTACCTCCACGATTTACGTTTCTCTTCTTACAAAACCAGTCTTACACAGAGAACAGTGAAGTGAGAGAGGGGCTTTGATTACGTTCACTCTGTTTTCATAGCCTCTGCTCCTGTTGGCTGACATTTCTGCAGTCCCTGCTGCCTCCACCAGCACCCACAGAGTCTGCACCCCCTCCTCTCCGCTTTTCCCATATCAGTCCACAATCCAGTCTGTGGGAGTTGGAGGTTTTACAATAGAATTGCGTCACCGTTAAATGAAAGCATATTTACAGGTTGATAAGGCCTAACGTGACCTTTAACAGAATTGTACACATTAAATGTGGTTAGATAAATACTCAAATAAAACAGTAGATATTCTACGCTACACCGTATGCATAGCGTACACATCCAATTGAGTGAGGTAACTGCTGTATAATTAGATCTGATGCCCTTATCACATGCATAAAACATCCAATGTTCTATGCAGCAAACAAACGGCACTTTAACATAAAGGATTTTGTGAAGTGGCACAACAAGCTTGGCACATATTCAGCTGCCGCCTCCTAAAATGGGCACAGCAATGCTTTCAGTAGAAACGTGTTGCTTTGAACAGACTGCTCACATGCCACGATCTATAATGAACGTTTGGCGTTACATTGTTCTGTTTGTTCTTCCTCTTCTTTTTTTCCCTCTTAGTCTTCTCTCTGCTTTTCCTCCTTTTTTACTTCTCTTCATCCGCTTAATCTTCTTCTTTTCTCTTCCCTTTTCTCGTCCTCCTGCTTTTCTTCTTCTTCCCTCCTCACCCCTTGCCACTTGTTTACAATCTCCTCCTCCTCCTCTCGGTCTCTCTACCTCCTCATTTAACCTCCTCTAGCCTTCAAGGAAGGCTAGCTCCTCCCGGGGATAAATCTGTCGTAGTGTCCTTGAGCAAGACACCTAACCCCAAAATTGCTCCCCGGGCGCCGTAATGGCAGCCCTCTGCTCCGGCCCCCCCTAGCATGTGTGTGTTGTGCAATTACTTGTGTGTATCCGGGGGGGATCCGTGATGGGTTAAATGCAGAGAATAATTTCACTAGGTGTGTGCGGTGCTCTGTGCATGTGTGTGTGACAATAAAGGATAAATTATTATTATTAACTCCTCCTCCGCTCACCTGTCATGACATGTGTCTGCTATATTCACTTTCTGCATGAGCTAGCGTGACATCTCTTCATCTCCCCCCTCGAATCCCTTCTGTGTTTCCATTTGTGTGCCATTAACATGCTACATGAGCTACATGGACCAAAACAACAATCTCCACCAATGACCTGTGGAGCTTCTCTCAGTTGTAGGCTCACTCACGCCACATGAACTGACATGACACTTCTCTCCGTCGTCCTCCATAGTTAATGAGACCACACTGGAGGTGGGCGACTCCCGGGAGATGAACATCAGCGGGGCTGACACCACCCAATGGCAGCTCCGGGGCTTAGAGGAGGGCAGCCTCTACCGCTTCCTCCTCAGTGCCTGCACCCGAGTAGGCTGTGGACCCCCACTGGCCCAGGAGAGCAGCACCCTTGTCCAGCCACGTGAGTTGATGAAATCGGGGTCCCTGGGGTCCCTGGGAGAAGGGAGGGGTGGAGTGGGTGGCGAGATAGAGGTTGTGTTGATTTTGGTTTGGAAGCCTCTGCAGGATTGATGAAGCATAGTTTCACTGCAGACATGGTCAATGGTAATAATTCACACAGTGGAAATCGTTATGCTAATGATTTACGGTACACAATATATATTGGTAGAGTTTCATGGTTGTTGAAAACACCTAGAAAGCTGTTATATTAGCCATTATTTGGCATGCAGCAGATAAGAAACGCACAATAAAATAGCTGCGTGTATCTCCGAGTGTTTTAATAAAATCGATGAATCCCCCCCCTGTGTTTTATGTTTCCTTTGAGGAGCTCTGCATCTTGTAGGTGGTTGTCCAGCCTGAGAGCCATTAGATGTATTGTTAGTGAACATGGTTGAGTAGAAAGCTCGGTGTGGAGATAAATGGTCCCATTATGAAGCTCTACCCTCGGGGAATGTTAGTCACAATGCAGCCCAGTGGATTTATGGATGCCAGTAGCACAGAGCAGGGGCGCCACGAATTTGGAGACATTAATGGGGAGTGATGGAGTGACAATAATAAAAAAAGAAAAGAATGCATGCAAGTTAGTGGGCTCAGGTCAGCGGAGAGATGGAGATGGAGAGGTGCACCTTATACCTCTGAGACGTTAATTAAACATCACTTCTGAGTTTTGTCTTAAGTGTTCAGGTGTCTTTTGCTTTGTGACTGATTGAAAGGCCATAACAAATAACTGCCACAGACTTGCTGGCAGATGTTTGTGTGTGTGTGTGTGTGTGTGTGTACAGTATGTATGTGTACGTGTTGGGAAACGCTTGGAAAGCTAGTGATGCAAAGACAGTGGCTGAGGAGAGAAACGGAAAGAACATCTGTGAGAAAGGGGAATAGGAAAAACTGAGAGAGAACAGAACAATGTGCCAAATGCAGAAAAAAACATGTATTTTTCTCCAGCAGATCTCATGAGATAACAAAGCAGCAGAGATAAAGCGGGTCGCAAACGAGATAAAAAGCATAAAGGAACGTATACCTCTAAAAAGTCCCACAGAAAAATAACTCCTCCAGAGATGTGATTATTGAATCCCTGGCACAGCATTTGGAACACCCAAGTCATTATACCCAACTTATTTGCTAAGGGCTTGTAACTCAAAGTTTAGCTTGCAACATAATTTTCCAGGTCTGGTTGCGCCATCATTGTAATCAGTTCAAGATTCAGCAATCAGTAGAGAAGAGGCTGTGCCTATTTAGAACAATGGCCATAAAATAACAAGTCGGGTAGGGCCGCACAAAATTCAACATTGCATACAATCACATGCACACATCGAATGTTTTTTCTTTCTTTCAAGAAAAGCAAATTGTAGGCAGAATTTTAATGATGAAATAATATAAAACTGAGAGACTTACAAAGTGTAATTTTCCATAGACGTTCTAATTATAGGTAAAACAAAGTCCTGTGCACGACATCGAGCTCGGCTTGTGACTTTTTTGCTCCACAGTGCCGTCTGGTGGTGCTGCGCTCCAAAACGCCACTAGCAAATAGTTTGCTCATGCAGGCGTCCACATGTTCAGTTGTGTTTGTGAGCATACTGTGTGCACGTGTGTGCGTGTCTGTGTGCTTATCAATATGCATACATGTATGGGCAATCGTGCACGCCTGAAAATGTGCGTGTGTGGTCCATAAACCTTAAATCTGGCTCTCCATATATCTGTTTTGTTTACAGTAGGTCCTGAGTGCAGGGTTAGGGTTCATTCATTTTCATTTCAATCAATTGAGGAATGTCTTTTTTCCTAAGTTCAAATTGTAACATTTCTGCCTGAGAAATTACTCTGGACTCATTTAAAATGGTCTATTGTTAGTTAATTAATTGCAGTTTGAATCTCCAATTAATATTTATTGTGTAGACCCCAACCCTGCAACAGGAAGTGACGTTTACTATTAGATGCACTGTACTTAACACAGAACTATAACAAGGTAGATTGTGTTAACGACAGTACCTAACTATACTACCTTCAACACTAAAACAGATGGTCTAATGGCGCTAGCTTGTTGCAAATGTAGACTATTAGAATTGACAGGGCAGGAGCCTAATATCTATTTGAGGCTTCTCTTTCATTCCAGGCCACAACTGCTCTCTCTCCTTTCCCAGCTCTATTCCAGGCAATGCTCCTCAGCCTCCTTTAGGTATAGCTCACACTCACACACGCACAGCCAATGGTATATCCTTGTCATCTCACCTTGCTTCATCTGAAACCTCCAAGAACAATGAGGTTCTAGACGTGGAGTCGTTCAGTCTATTCTGATACCCTCCCACGGCGAGGTGCGTCAGGAAATGACAGCTTTACTTAAGAGAGAGTGAAGACTAGATGTCACTCACACCCGCCATCTCTATATCTATCCTCCTCTCTATGAACCAAATCCAACCCGGCGTTGCCTTTTGAACTGTCTTCTTGGAGGGTTTCTGCTAGCTGCACTGTTTTCAGGCTGCGGGGAATCCTATTTGCCTCTGCTTAATCCTCTTTTCCTGCCATCTTTCTCTTTTTCTCTCTGTGTCCTCCTCCCCTTTCTTCTCTCCATCAGTTCCAGCCCTGTTGAACGTAAGCTCGTATGTGAGTGACACATTTGCCAAAATCAGCTGGACTGCCAGAGAGGAGCAACAGGACACGCAGCTATATGTGGCTTATATGAATAACAGTAAGCTACATCCCCTGCCCGCCGCCTTGCTTAGCATTGGTAGGAATTGTAAAAGTGACATCATGCTTAGGTGCAGTTGGGAAGGTTTTCTGATAAGCCACCATGCACATGAGCTGATGTCTGCGTGGCAGTTTCCATTTGGTTGCCTCCAAATGTAATTAGATTTCAGTTCTCCGGAATGTAAGCAATACATAACCCAACAAATGGGGAATAATAAAGTACGCGTAGCGTAGGGACTTCGTAGCCTGGCAACAGGCCAGCCTACCTGCTTTTTAGATAGCATGCATGCTAACACTTGCTGGTTGTGCACCTCTTGTGCTCTGCTGTGTAGGTGATGGCAACTGGCGGATTTCTGAAGCTGTAAACACGTCTCAAAGTTTCCACGTGATTAACGGGCTCAAACCTGGGATGGTGTACACAGTGCGCCTCATGGCTAAGAGGTTGCTCGATAATGCTAGCCTATTTGAAGACGTTATCCAGACCAGAGTCAAAGGTGAGAGGAGACGCGTCGGTAGAGTTTAGTGACGTTTGAGCGCCAACGGGCCAAAACTATAATGGCATATCGTTGACAAATCGACACCCACTGTGGTGAAATGTGTGCATTGTTTGTTTCCTGTCTAATATTCTTTCAGAAGCGATAGTGTTACAGCTAAAGCAAATACAACGTGGGAACATCCTCTCAAACTTGAATCTATCTTGTTTTGTCTGTTTCGGGGGTATTGTCATCAAACAGACAGGGTTGTGTAAAGTTGAGGCTCTAGCTGTGTTTCTTTTCGGCTGCGTTTGTCTTTAGGTGTGGCCAGCCTGCAGAACAACATTTCCACCAATGGCTGGTTCATTGGGACCATGTGTGCTGTGGCAGTCCTCACCCTTATCGTGCTCATCGCCTGCTTTGTGCGGAGAAACAAAGGTGGCAAATACGCAGGTACGCCGCCGCCGCCGACCCAGCGACAAGACATGTTCTCCATGGATCAAGGTCAGTCAGTCATTGGCCGGGGTTGGGGGCCCCATGTCTTTTCACAACAGGAAGCGAACCCATATATAGACGATATCAACGTGATACAATATGATTTGGTAATATGCATCATCCGTTTGTTTATTTCTGAAAGGTTTAATTTGACTCATGATGTGATTTGGGTTGAAATTGGAATGGGCCTCAACCCTGACCCCTAATCTGTTTGGAAATGCATGGTGCATGCATATAGGCATGCTAGCCAATCATACCCAACATCATTCACCCTAAACAAACATCAGCGAGACGCTTGTACATAGCGGGCCCTTCGTGTTTTGTCGTGGTTGTCCTGCATGTGAACATCTTTTCTGTGGCCCCGTGTGTTGTGCTCGGGTACCTCTGATTACATGGCTCGTCAAGTCAGCTGGGAATCGGCTGGCTTTGTTCTACCGCTCTCCACCCACCACATGCACAGACCCCTGGCTCCTCCCCCGTGCCTCTGCGCCGCCTCGCATCAGAGCCAAATTCAGACTCGCAACGGTACCTACCTGCCGAGCGTCTCCTCACCGGGGTTTCTTTCAACTCGACACGCTTTTCCCTTCTACCGCTCCACCTCTTTGCCCGCGGTAGCGTTTGACATGAAGCGCTGAATATTTCATCAGCCCCTTTGGATTCCCCCCCTTGCCCGTCCGACTCTTTTCATGAAACCTCTCTTTTGTTTATCTCGAAAGCACCTGGTGTTTTTTTTTTTCAAGCATATTTACACAAAGCTGTTGTGCAGACACACAGAAGGGAGGCCTTCATTATACACACTAGCTATGTTGTTTACACTGTCATATTTCATAATTCACCAGTAGCTTTTTGGCTTAAGTTAGAATTGTAACTGCTGTGTTGTAAAAGTTGTAAAAGTTATGATCTAGCGTTTACTGCTGCACACCCACTAAGCATATGTATCGCTTTTGCTCTCATTTCCCATAGCAACGCCTGTCAAGAAATCCGATTAGATTAGATTAAAACTCTTACTTGAAGATGCTGTAATATTTCTCACTGCAGTAGCAATACTGATTCCACAGAGAAGGCCTATGCAACTGTATAAACTCGTTCCATTAGAAAAATGCTTAACGCTTGAACCTTTCAATATAATAGGCTAATCGTTTCAATGGGTATCATTATGAATCATCTGGTGTCCCTATGGTAGTGGAATGGTACAGGTAATATCACTTCTATGTATCGAAGCCCTACTCCTTAATGGTAGTGCTGAAGCGCCTGTCCCCCCTCCCCTGCAGTGAAAGAGAAGGAGGACCTCCACCCGGACGTGGAGTCGCAGGGATTGCACGATGATACCTTCTGTGACTACAGGTGAGACATATGCTTGCTCCGCAGAGGCACGCTGCGGTGCCAAAGTGTGCTGAAATCGAAACAGAAATAGTTGTATTGTTTTAATTATTTTCTGCTTTTTTAATGCTGTGTGTGTTGTAGCAATATTAATGGAACAACCACATGTTCAATATTTTGTAAGTCATTTGTCATAGTCATGTTTTTGTGTGTTTCTGTCATCCCAAAAGCAAACCTCGCATGCATGAGCTTTACCAGGATCAGCCTAGATGGCAGTTTTAATGCCAACATTTAATCGCACAGTGTAGTTAGTAGGATTTGTTCCCCTTTAGTTGTAATTATGTGCTCAGGCTTTGTGCTGACTTTGTGTTGAGATTCTGATTGCGCGCATGTGTGTGCGCTCGCATGAATGTATGTGTCAGCTTGCGCCTGCAGGCATTTGTAACTGTGACTATTGTGCATGTGTGTAAAAAGCATTGTATTTAGATTTTGCTGCCCCTCTGTGTCCTGTGATTGCAGTTGTGATTGCAGAGACTACCTAAAAGGCATCCGTACATACCTAATATACAGTATGGTCAAATGCGGATTTCACCATAGTTGGTAAATTCCTTTGCTTTTAGTAATAAAACACATTTTCAATGATATAGTAACTTCATCCTCAACTAGGATACATGAATCAGCTGGTTTACTTGTTAGAACTGCAAACAACCAAGAAACATCTTATGAAAAAGGTCTTCTACTATCAAGTATACGCTGTTGGATGAGTGGGGAAACATTGCTGCGTACTGCACCTATTCAGAAGGGGAATGAGGACATTCACGTTTTATTTTTAGAAACCCATGATGTGGAAATGTGTATTTGAGGAGACAAGAGATTATGGAAACATGGACTTGCTCTAATAGAAATGTTGATGTCTATTGCATAGTGCCTCTGCTTAACTGGGGATATATCTACATGAACTGGAGATCATGTACATATACCTTAACACCCTGAACTGATGTTTTGGAATATCTCAATTATGGGCCACTCCGTTCATTACAATGGAGGACGCTCCCACCACAAATGCACACATATATTCTAGAAGTACAGGACTTGATGATGGAAAATGTCTTCCATCCAATAAGATAAACATAAACTAAGCCTTGAAGCCAAAAGCAGAGAGCTGTTGTATTTAATAATAGACTTCCATTGTTTGTGCACATGCAACAGAAATCAGCTAAAAAAAATCGCCTGTTCTGTCTGCTTTGCTTCTGTCCGTCATCATATTATTCAGAGCATCATTAATCACATTTCTATGGTTCTTTCCAATCACATTCCTATGGTTCTTGCCATGGCTATAATTCTGTTAAACAGGAAAAAGGCATTGTGCTTACAGTGTCCACAATCCTGTTCATAGATTATATATCTTAAAGATGCAATAAGTACGTTTTTACTGTCCCATAGCACAAAATGACTATAATATATCTGTGGGGATTTGATAGGCTTGTTGATCAATACCAATGACTCAATGATTACGTCACCAGGTGCTGATTTCTTGCTTTCAAAACTCACTTTTTCCGGCCTGTACTGTGTTTGGGAACAAAAACTCCCCACCCATTGGAATATCAAGACAGTGTGTATGTGTGTTTATGTGTGGGAACATGAGCTTTAGCCATTGTTTTCTATGGGGTTGAACACCAATGTGGTGGACCCATGAAGGTACCAAGTTCACTCCCAGTTCAGAGTCATCAGGTAGGAGGAACCATGGGAATATGAATTTGTGGGCCTATGCAGAAGTTTGGCTGCAATTATCTGTTTAGAATGCCGCGCATGGCTCAAAGTGCCCTTAGCCTTACTATGATGGTGTTTTTCCTGGCTTTAGAGCTGGATTTAGGGCCTGTTGTGCCTGTTGAATTAGTGCTGCACAATTAATCGTATATGACATTTTCCCACAGGTTGACAATTTACTTGTGGCGGTGGTTTAGGATGAATTACTTGTCCTTACCCTCAGTGAGAGCGGTGTGTCCAACAGTGGCAACGTGCAAGTCTCTGCACTGCACTCATGTTCCAGGGCCGGCCCTAGCCATTAAGCGAGATAAGCGGCCACTTAGGGCCCCGCAGCCACTAGAGGGCCCCATAGCAAAAATTGTAGACCCTTTTAGACCCTTTCTCATCTTTTTTTCTCAATGTGTGAGTTTCTTTTCAGACACCTTTTTTAAACTTGAATAAATAAAAAATTCCCCTTTTTAAAGGACTATTTTCTGTGCTGCCTCCAAACCAAGGCAGCGAGGGTCAATGGCAAGACACATGTAACTACCTTGTGTCCGGTGATGCATCTCCGTCTCTCGCATGTTCGCGAGACAAGGAAAGCCCAACCCCTTTCACAAAGTAACAGCTGTGGCTGAGCTGGGTCCCGATCAAGGCCTGAAATGAACCGGGACTCAAAAGCACTCGGCTCCTATTTTATCACTGTATTCAAAGTCACTGTGGGAGGGCTGCAGTGACTTCGGCGTTCCGCAGCACTTAGATAAGGGCCACTTATCTTCAGCGCTCTAGGGTCGTCGGAGAAAGAGGGTTCGATAACGGTTGAAATAGGAACCTTATGTGGCTTGCATAGTAAAACGGTCCATGAAATAGGATAGATAAGATTGGTTATTAAAAATCCACGCGCAGAAGACCCAATATGTAATCGTAGTTTGAACCACGTCGCTGCGCTAATATGCCACCTGAAAATGTTGCGCGTATATTTGACACGGGTGTCAACTGTGCTACAAATGGCGCTATCAAATACGAGCCAGCCGAGCATCCTTCCCTAACACGTGCTCTGTGTTAGGAATACTAAACGTAAGGAGAGAGTGGCATTACCAAACGTGGACGGTTTATGGAATTAGAAAGGAGGACGGGGAGGAGAAAACCCTCCGTGTTTTTTGAGGTGACCCTGCGTCTTGCAGCGAGACACCTGCAAGTTGGCCAGTTGCCCGGCCTTAAATTGGCATCCAATCTCCTCGGCCCGTGTGTGGGGCCCCCGCGGGAATACCAGGAATGACAGGCTGTTTGTCTGGGGTTGCGTA
>OMOT01027659.1:0-11582 GCA_900312575.1 Acanthochaenus luetkenii | reverse complement strand
GATGCTTATCCAAACGTGCAGATGTCTAGCCTTTGTTTTACCCCCCCTCCCCCAACTTCAACATCAGTGACACAGGTGTAATGGGAGCCTCCACACCTGCAGTTACAGTGATATTAGGCCACAAAGCCTTTCATCTTGTCCTAACAGGATCCAGGGAAGTGTTGCAAAGGAACACTGGGATGTTATATGCACAGTAGTCTGCTCCTTTTCCCAGCTCTAGGTGCATGAGGAGAAGCCTGGTGTCCTGAAACATGTGGCCTGGGGCCCCTACATTTGACTGGTGCACAGTATCAGCTATTTCACATTGATGACATCTTGTTGGAATGATTTTGACATATATTTGCCGAAACTGTTACCAAACCAGATTATCACCTAGCAATGCAAAACTTAATGCATGGAACGTTGTCTAAGCCAGGCAAGTCTGTTGTAAATGAATGTCAACGCCACATGTCTTTCCCTTTTGGCTTCTTCAGTCAGTCATTCAAGTCATTTTTCACTTTGATAACTAAGGCACTTGTTCTTGAAACATGGAGGAAATAAATGAAAGATTTGGTTCACATACAAAGTAAAGCTCCATCCCTTCTTGGCTCTACTTTTAAGTGATTTTCCCATAATCAATTACAGTGTAGCTTGCCTTTTAATCAGCGCTCTGCAGTGGAGAGAAGAAAGAACATCATTAATAAGGGGACATTGCTGGGAAAGGCATCACTCATGACTGGTTTACAGTCCGTTTTAGAATCCTCTCCAAGGACATTTACCAATAACGTTGGTGTTATTTCTAAAGAGAAACACTTTACATTGGACATGATCCTGTTCTAGGTAAGTGACAGCCTGTACTAAATTAATTTAGTTTAGTTTTTTTAATGTTGAAATTTACCCTAAAATATTCCTCTGATACCTCTGTCCTTGCATTTTTCTCATACTTTTGTCACACATTGTGAACTAAGAGTAAAGTGTGGTTTAATCATTTTCACATATTTTACATGCAGTTTGAATTATTGCTCCAAGGCCA
The DNA here is from genome assembly GCA_900312575.1 of Acanthochaenus luetkenii. Lineage (NCBI taxonomy): Eukaryota > Metazoa > Chordata > Actinopteri > Beryciformes > Stephanoberycidae > Acanthochaenus > Acanthochaenus luetkenii. Next base: position 10,570 of record OMOT01027659.1, on the reverse strand, counting down.
GCAACCTGTTGGGGTATATATAAGCGTATGTATATATATATATATATATATAAAGTATATCACGTACCTTTTAAAACGAGGCTTTTGAACTAATTAACAGGGTCTACATATTGCTTTCCCACACATGGATATTTAATATCTTGGAAAAAGACCGTGACAAGACAGAGAAAAACACACAGCACCTACAGACCTTTTCCATCAAAAGTGGCAAGCTTCAGCCGTGTCCCCCTCACTGTTTAACTGCAGATTGCTCTTTCCTCTGTGGTTTTCTGATTGGATTTAAACCAATCTGACCCCATGACCTCCTGTTGTGGTCACACAGGCCCAGGATGCAATGTACCACCTGCAAAGGGGTTGAGCACAATCACTGCAGTGTTCCGAAAAACTCGTGTTGCTTCACAAATTGGCAGCGGTACGGTAAACAACCTGACTGTAGATTTTGTTCAGCTAGCAAAGCAAATTCTTCTATGACGCCAAATTACAGAAGTGATGTTATCGAATAACCTTGAAATTGGATTTGTATTGATTTGTGTCTCCTTTAAACAAATGGTAATGTTTGTTTAAAAACGGTGTGTGTGTGTGTGTGTGTGGAGGGTTTAGTCCACCAAAGACTTTAGCACCTGCAGGGCTGTCAACCCATGGCACTGGGTAGCCATGCTGTTTCGGGAATGCCTTTTGCCTTCTCTGTAGGCCTTAACCTATGTCTCCCAAGGCAGGTCTTTTTTCTCTGCTCTGTCACTGCTCTGTGTTTTTTCCCCCCTTCCTTTCTCTTTTCAACCTCCCTATGCTCTCTTGGAGACCTTTAGTGCCTGCAGGTGTATAAATAGAGCTGTTTTCAATTAAGGGCTAACCTCGCCTGTAGCGTGCATCTGATCAATGAATGCCCCTGCACCTGTGGTAATAAAATACCAAGGGAGTGGAGATAGTGCTGTGAATGCTAATCAGATGTTGCCCTGTCTCATTCTTAAGGACAACACACTTGGCTGTGAAAGGGGGCTTTGCCAGCACATCACAAAAGACCAAACAAAAGACCTGGTGCTCTCATCAGACATTGGTGAAATTCAATACATGATTGAAAACGAAAACTGACTGAATGGGATGCTTAGTCAGTTGTGTGGTTGTTGGGTTAGGGTGAAGCCAATGTCAAAAGGCTAGATCAACAGTCTCCTAAGAAAATGAACCTTTTAGTGTTTATTCTTAAATGCCAGAAGAGAGAATACAAATTAGGCTCTGAATGTTTGTGTTTCAAAGCCTTAGATTATATTAAGTCAGTGTCATACTGTATGCACTTTAGGACTTGTTTTGATTTTAGCAGGGCATAAATGTCTTGCTTTTTAATTACATATGTTTAACCACTTACACTCCTAAACCTGTCAGATGAAGGAAGTTGTGTTCTCTTCCATGCAAACAAAACAAATTAACTTTCTGTGCTCAGGCCATATATTTGAGGTCTACACAATTCAAGTGTGACACTTGATAGTCACGCATTTGATCTTGGACAAGCAGAACATATAAACTCTGAGACAATCAAGAAGATGAGGGGAGCATTGCTGAGTAGACCTGAGGCCTCAGGTTCCTCTCAGCTCCGGCTCTGGCTCTGTCTCTTGCTCGGGCCCAGAAGTCCATGTCAGCAGATGCCCTGACCTCGCGTGCTCATGGCAGCCCTCTGAGGTTTCCATCAGGCTCCCCTCGATCGCCCCACAGTCCAAACCACAGCCATGCTCATTGTCCATTGTGCTGCTACGTTTTTACAGTCTGCCTCGAGAATTCTCCACTCTCAACTCTATTAAAAGTGAGCCATCACTTACTGTGCCAAGTAAAACCAATGCCACGGACATGCGCGTACAGTGAATAGATTTCAGAATCCAACCTCCAGATGCTTAGCGAAAATACGATTGTGGATGTGACTGACATGAGAAGCCTCACAAACTGATCCTGTGATACTCATTTTTATTGAGCCAAACCCCCACCACTCTCTGGCACGGGCCTCAGGCTATGAGGCTTTGCAGTCTCCATTACATGTGCTGTCAAGCCAATTGCCTCCCCTGCACTTTGTGATTTTGGACGGGTGTGTGACTTTGGAGCTCTCCCTGCGAGCTCTGTCCAGAGACTCACATCCTGCCAGGCTCACGCCAGCCACCACATCCCATCCACGCAGCACATGTATCAACTTATGCCACTTTTGGACTAGCCAGTGCAGCAGCGAATGTATGACAAGCTGTCGTTTGACCTGGATGTATTCAGATCTCAGAAGTCATCCCATATTTCATAGTAATAAGGTGATTACTACAACAACTGTGTTCTTTCATTGGCTACTTTTAGCATGTAAGAGGCCAACAAAATAGTATGACCTATTTTTTATTAAAAGGCCAATTCAAGTCAGAATCAAACGGTAGCTCATAGATTTTGTTCAAATACGGGCTGTACAAAAGTCACGGTTTGGTATGTAGCTCAGCACTGGGGTCACGGTCCTGTATGCTTTCGGTACTGCGGAGGAGAAAATGGCAGAGGTAATTATTATTATTATTATTTTTTCTTCATATTTTGTAAAACAAATATTGTAACTAACGTACTTTGTCCTCTTCACTTTTAATTTAGATATTAGATTAAAAGTGTGGTCATTTGCAAAACTTGCCAAATTCTTTAGAGTTCTTTCAGTGGTAAATGACAGTAGGACGTGTAAAAATGTCAAAATAACCTAAACATCATGTAAACATTTTTAAGGGAGTGTATTGCGCCCGTTCATCTCTATGGACTTCATGGGTGCAAAAGCTCTATCTACAGATGGATTTCTGTCAAAAGTGAATTATTTGTTCAGTTTATTTTTATGTTTTTTACCGCTAATATATCATCCTATCCAGATTTGCGATTGGTCAGTTTCAGTTGACTCTGCCACTGCATTTACGCTTTGTATCATGGATGTAACGTTATCGTTGACGGACATCAAAACTTCCAGCTTCCCTTTTCCAAAATTAATGAAAGGTATGGCAATTTTATTTAATGTGCACTTCAGTGTTAGTTTAGTCAACCCTCTTATTCAACAGAATTAATGACAAAAATTCTACTTGACGGATTGTTAATTTAGTCAATGAAGGGTCCGAAATAAACACCCCTTCACACCTATTCATTTGGCGTGTACGTTTTTTTGCTTGTGGTGAAACAAAACATGTTTCAATATAAATTTTGTGTTAATTATAAATGAATACATCCCTTTATATACGTTCACAAGTGAATTCCACGCTTCAGAGATGCGAGCCGGTGCGGCAAAAATAGACCAGGTGCGGAGCGGAGAGCCGCCCGGATTATTATTTTGTTGCATTCTGTTACCTCGTTTTCTGGATATCGGGAGTCAAAAGACGTTTATCTCCTGGGCCAGGGCATTTATTACCTCGTGACAGTAGTACAAGGAACACAAAGTACAGCAACAGTATAAGGAAAGTGTAAAGCATGGTATATTTCACTGGGCTGGTTGTCTTCATTAGCTCTACCGATCGCTAAACCCACTGCCTTTCTCTATAGAAAAACACACATGGGTGCCCTCACTACCCAGAATGCAACACTCTTAAAGCAACAGGCACTATTATCAATACAAAATACAATTATTTTTCTCTTACAAACTGCTCAGAGACTCAGACCACTGTTTTTATTCACCACCATAATGTGTTGTTATGCAGATTAAATGTATGTATGATGCATGACACAAAAACGCTGGGTATATACTTTTTATTTTTTGGCAGGTAAAAAAAAAGTTTGCAGGGTGGAATCTTTCATCTACCAGACATTTGGCTGGTGAAATGAAAACAACCGTGCAAGATTTGATCATATCCCTAAAACAGTGTGCAGTCATATTTTATTTAACTATTATTTACTATATTTTTTGCATTTATTTTACTTTTTTATTTGTATTTTACTTTTCATGCATAAATTGGTGCCTTTGCCAGGCATAACAATTGTAGTGCACCAAATTGCACCATTACACTTTTTTTTTTCAAGAATTGAATTATGAACAGATGGAATTATTTCATCCCATTGGCAGATTTTTTTTTCATGTGAAGAAGATAATAAAAGCTAAAAGATGAATGCAATCCAACATTCCTTTAATCATTCAACTTATTACCTCTCAGCCCCGTATGAAAACATGTAGCAAAAGTATTTTTGCCTTACTATATACACTCTGAGTAAGCAATTAAAGGAACTGATTAGGATTGTATGACTTTATAATCTATTCTTTTGAAAGAACCCCTGAATTATAGTTGTAAGTGTTCGGCACTATCTGGTATATTTTCAAGACTGCTAATTACAAACTCGATAATAGCCAGATGCTAATTTAGGCCTACACTTTGATGTATTGCACATGTGGGATGCAAACACAAGCTTCACCGCAAAAGTTCTCACCAGCACCCGTGGGACTTGTTTGGGAGTGTTAGGATTATAAACAAAATGTCATAAACAGCATTGCATATTAGAGTACAAACTACATCATTTTGAAGCAATGGTCTACTTGGAGCAAATTAATCTGTCACATTAAGTCTTGTGTTTCAGTGTGAAAACTGGCTACCTTAAAATCCGCTAGATTCAAAGTTCAGAGCTCTTATGTAAGGCTCCATATTTGACTTGTTTACAGAACGAATAGTTTAAAGCGGGATTTATCTCATTGATGCTGCTTTTCTTGGCCGTCCCTCTTACAGAGGAGATCTTGTATCTCAATGAGGCTTTCCTGGTTAAATAAATCAATAAATACATTTCATTTTCGACTATAGTGATTTCTAATAGATCAGTCAGGCTTTTAGGGAAGTATAATAGGGTTCAATGTTTTTTCCACTTGCCCTGTTGGGACAGCAGGTCAAAGTTATACTTTCCCAATTTATTATTATAAAATGTATGATATTGACAGTTCATTATATACAGCAGCAAAAAAAAGAACAAAAGAGTAAATTGAAATGTTACAAAAATGAATTTATTTAAAATGTATGATTTTTAACAACTCCAAAAAGTCATATAAAATTCAAAATGAAGTGCCAGTTGTTGCACTTACAGTATTGTATTCATGGAGGCCAAAATTAAGGTATCATGGGCAGACCCTAGAAACATGCATACACATGTTATGGTCATCCTGGCATGACATACCGATTGAATTTCTATAGAATGAACATTTTCATCTTTCTTTCCCTATTCCTATAACTTTGTTATTGTGCGCTAAGTGCCCTGATGGTCATATATGCGTACAGCTGATGGCACAGATGACATTGGGAAAGTACACAACATGCTGATGTAGCAGGAGGACACATCTTGGTTAGCTGTGGAGAGTTGTCAAATACCATTCCAGTTAAGAGATCAGTCAACAGTGTTGCACAGTAGTTCTTTCTTTTTTTTAACTCAATAATTCATACCCTATTTGATGTATGTGGCGTATGTTGGTATGCAGATTTATTGTTTTACATGAGAACTAGGGTTTTGGATGTGTAAGGAAAGGAGTGTACAAGTTGTCTTAAGCTAGAGTCAGAATCCACATTTGTTCATGTAAAGGTAGACACGCTTTGATTTACATATTCATCACTTGAAGTGCACATCTTACAGAGGGCCACATAATCCCATGCATAACTTCAGGGTTGGAATTGGTGGATTCTGTTGTGTGCATACAATCAGATGAAAGTAAAGCTCACAATCAGGCTCTAATTAAAGTTGATTATTGCCAGAATTTAACCAATAGGGCAGGAAGCTCCCTTTTTGTAAACATTTGCTGAAACAACCCAAAATTCACCAGACACGTTCACTATTTTACCAGCCGATGAGATTGTTAGAATAGAGTACGACCTCCAAAAGATGTCTTGTTACCTGACAAGGCTGGTAGTGTAGACAAACAAAATGATAATAATAATTAATATATCTGTGGGGGTTGATAGGGTTGTGGACTAATACCAATTACTTAATCAAGTGCTGATAGTTCTGGCTTTCAAAACTCACTTTCCAGACCCTACTCTGTTTTGGAACAGAAACTCCCCTCCTTTTGCAATTTCAAGACACTTCCAAAACCTCCCTCCACCTACTCACATTTTCAACTGTTGAGGACAGTACTACGAGCAAGCGGCCAGCAGGACAGTACTACGAGCAAGCGGCCAGCATTGCAAGACATTTCACCTATGAAGGTTAAACAGCCTCGGCCTCAAGGCAAAAAGTACTATTCCAGTATTTAGTATGGTGATATATTACCTCTTGCCTACCACCAGGGCTACTCTGCATCAAGAGCAATGGGGACCACTTTGATGGCTGACTGAAACCCTTTGAAGATAGACATCTTTTTCTTTTTTTCCTTCATCCCACTGTTTTATTCATAGCTGCATCAAGCCAGGCATGAGTCTGATCTTTGTGTCTTGAGTCAGCGTAGGGAGGGATCGCATCTCCCCAAGAGAACAACCACAGCATTAGGATGTGAGCAATTATGTGTGAGCAAAGACATGTTACAGAGCAAGACACAAATGATACTCTCTAGGCCTGTTTCCATTAGCTTCACAAGAGAATGCTACCATTTGCATTATTTTCTTTAGGCAGTTTTTTGTGTACTATCAGAGATGGAATAACAAAAAGTAAAATGTAAGAATGAATCACTGAACTAGTCCATAATAAGGTTGGCACACTAGAAGCCCCATAACTAAAGCTCTTATTCAAACATAATTTATATACACCACCCCTTACACTGGCTAACATTAGAAAAGCCATAGCCCAAGCCACTGGGCTGAGATTTGAAAGAGACAAACCAAAAAGACTACCATGATATTTGGGTGTTCAGGTGACTTTGACAATACAGTTTTATAATTGTCTTGCACAATACTCACTCCGTGCCAGACAATGTTCTGCACTGTGTTGTTACACGTGTGAACATCTCTACCTCTTCTACAGAGTGCTTACTCAACAATTGAATGGCTTAGAAAATAGTGTAAATCTTTCACCTGCTATATCAGATAAAATACATTTAGCAATCTTTTACCTTTTTTCGGACAGTTTGAAATTGTAACAGTATCACTTGTAATGGGTTTACAGGTACAGGCCAGAGATAAAAATCATGAAACTTATGAAAACATCAACTAACTCAAGTGGTCTAAATTAGTTCACTCCACACCAACAGTTAGCAAGCATATAGATCAGTCTGCAGTTTCCAACATCTTGGCTTAGCCCACCAGTGATCAAAATAAGTGACTAATAATAACCTTCCTCCCACTGTGGGACAAAACGCCTGGGAGCTTTAGATCCTGGACCTCAAGCCTTGAACTTGAGCACTAGCCTAATGGCAACATTTCTGCCCACGTTTCCACGTAGAAATAGGTTTGTCACATTCTGTATTGACACTAACAGATCTGTTCGTGTTCCTCATTCAAACTGGAATGATGCATCCTACTCTTAATAGATGCCCTAGATGTTTCGAGTTTGAAATTCGGAGGTCAAGGTGTTACAAGCAGCCCTTCAGATTGGTAGCTGTGGTAAGTTTCTCAACCCACAGATACATTTTTTCTCTCCATTTGATCTATTTGAGGACCCTGCTGTTAATTTGGACTGAAATGGGAAACAAATAAATTGGCCAGTTGTTATTGGCCTCCTGTCACTCATTATATTTTGGGAAATCAGTAAAAATAACATGGTCGATGAGAGGGTTTGTCATAGTTTATGTGGCATATCCCACTCCCCTTAAAGTGCCATAGTGAGAGCTAAGGCAAGCTCAAACAAAAGACACACTCAGGAATGGTGTCTCCTTTTGTGATTGAATGAAAACATCTGTTTGATGTTGTTGCTTCTGGCCACCATTTCTCCTTTAGATCAATTGGTCCCAGAGGCACTGCTTCCTTTATATCTCCATCCTATGGATGCTACGGCTGTCACATTCAGCGACTTCGATGCTGTAGAAAAATAAAGAATGGTTTATAATAAGCTGTTGCAGCAATTAGTGACTTGATTTCTACGGCTTTATCGCTCACATCCTTTACCCCTGGGCTCAAAAGGTCTCTGATGTTTGATTATCTGTTATAGAAACCGCCTGGCTTATCCACCCCCAGTCCCCCCCTGCTTAGTACCCCTGATGCTGGGGTGGAAGTGGTTTTCACATTATATAGATATTGCTATAAAGCTACCAGGCCGCACTGTTATCTTCTGCTTTGAGGTTCTGAGTGTGCTCTGAGCTGTAAATAGAGGATGTGCATGATGGATTCTGCAGTGGCCTGTTAAAGTACTGTCTGGAGCAGAGGCCAGTCCTACTGCAAGACTCACTGACAATGTGGAACCTGGTCAAGGTTGTCACCTTGTTTGTATTAATTTAGGAGTGTGAACTTGACTCTGTAGGTTTGAACAAAAAAGAGCAGGTTCCCCATACTGAATAAATAAATATAACAGATTACAAAACCACAAATAAGGCATAGGCCTGTATTCATTTTCTTTAAGTTTACTAAGGAAATTATTCAGTAATCACCAGAATGATGAGTTGAAGAAGACTTTTAAATGATTCCATGATACATGTTGCTTTGCTAATACACTGATGAGGGAGAAACCACACTGTCAACATGTGTAACCCAGACAGCCATTGGGGGATGAGGTCTTGCTCTCTCATACTAGGACTTTCATTGACTAGAATTCTTTTTTAACTTTGACATTGCCTGTAGCTGTATCCTACACATCAAATTTAACTTTGCAGTCAAACATAGATGCATAGAAATATCTGCCTTCAGTAGAATACAAGCCAACATGCATCTGAGTCATTGCAATATTACTCTCACAGTATCATTGTATACGGCAAAGCTGTAGCTGCCAGCAACTGCAGGTTTTGTCTGCAAATATAATGCATCTAATTTGCCCCCTAAGAATTCAGTATTTAAAGGATGACATTGATTTGCTTGATCCACATTCAAAAACACATGCTGTACTTCTAAGGCAGGAATGCAATGTACAACCTCCCCAACCCCCAAAAGCCAGGGTGGCCACAATACACAAAGAGGGCTCAGGTAGAATATCATGTGTAGCACATGTGTAACTGATACATTCAGCTCATTGTAATCAGAGGTGACAGAGGATTTTAGAAAAATACCAAAATAAAGTAAATTGTCATGCTGTGTGGAATTTCCCTTGACGTTCACCAGCCCAAAATAATATTTTCCATAAGATTCATTTTCCCAAGCACTCTCAGGAAAAATATGCTGGTACAGTATGTGTTGATTCTCAAGAAATCACTGTATTATTGAAAGTTCCCATCTGCCATACTGTTGAAAGGTACAGGCTAATGAAAGGTTCAATCTGTTAATCTGTCTCGAGAATAAAATAAGACATTATTTCAAAGCACAACATCTGTTACCCTTCATGTAATCAAAATCTCTCAGAAAACCACCATTTAGCCAATTGCTGAATATTTGCAAAATGAAGGCAAAGAAATAAGGAGGAATGCCAACCTCCGTCCCGCAAATAACTTTTTAATGACATTCCATTAATTATGCCTGGAATTGTTTGCTGTTGCAAATTTTGGCACTTGTGAAAGAGGACACACCTTGGTACAGATCAAGTTTGTTTGGCAAGGGTGATGAAATTGCTCAAAGTTGGAGCTTGGGGCAATATGCTACATTGAATTTCTTCACCATTCCCTGCAGTAAATATAGCTGTTCCTCTCAGCTGTGCAAACAGATCATACAATTGACATGGAGACCAGTATGAATCATTATTGAGATTGTAGGTCACTGACCTACACAAGCACAAATTAGCACAAATTAAAAGGTGAAAGGATGGGAGTATATTGGCTGGTAAGCATATGAACTGCAGTCCTTTGGATGATTTTATGTTTATACATTGTGGCAGATGGAGGGAGTATAGGAGGGGGGAGGTAAAGGAGGGGTGGTACGTGCAATTCCCCGCATGGACGCTGAGGCCTAGATATGGACGTCCACCCCAATCAGCCAGAGATGCGAGGCATCTGAGCCAATTAGGGAGATCGGGCAGGGCCAATGGGGAAAGAGAGCAGCAGGGCTCAAATAGGGGGAGGCGAGGCAGAGAGAGGTGTGTGACCCATGGGAGGAGTTGGAGGAGAAGTGAGACGGAGAGAGAGAGATCGAGTAGAGACTAGAGCGTGTATGACCGACCGGACCGAGAAACCTGCTGTGTGCTGGACCCCCGCCCGTCTGAGAATCCGCCTGGCTATCGACCCCCGCTTGTCTGACAACCCTTCTCCTGCCTTGACCCCCGAACTGTGTGAGAGATTAGCCCGATACACCCCTGAAACAGTGATTAAACCACTGTTTCCGATATTCCTCTGTGTGGACATTGACTTTGTTATTTCCGGCCCGGTGGACACACTTTTCACCCACGAGTGTTTAAACACATATTTAAACACACTTGGTGGATAGTTTCTCAGCAGTGACAGCTGTTCACCTCCAGCAGAGATACTTAGGTAAAACATTACATAAACTCCAGTTTATAACACATTGAACAACATGTTCATAACGGCTAAAGGACACATTGATGAATGCAGAGTAGGGTTGCAAATTCTAGGGAATTTCCTTGATCGATAGTCGCCAAAGTTAATGAACGACCAATCGATAACGAT
>OMOT01027658.1:0-12929 GCA_900312575.1 Acanthochaenus luetkenii | reverse complement strand
TTCCTCACACGCACACATGCACACACGCACACATGCACACATGCACTAAGACAAGAACACACTCGAAAGAATACACACACCTCTCACACAAGCGTGCAGACATAGCACAGGTTCAGCGCACCACATGTGGGCATATGCAAAAATAAATAGTCCTCCTCAAAGGACCGGTGTCAGGTAGACATGCATGAAAAAGCACACAGAGCACTTTGCCCCCGCTAATATCTGATGCACGACAGCCGGGGTCAGTCCAAACCCTCTCCCTAACAGCGGCCACTCAAATCACCTTCAAGAACCAACAGCTCTCCTATGGTGCTTTGCGTGTCTACTCCATAAACATGCGATTCTAATTGGGGTCCAGTAACTCTAATTGAGAGATAAACCCATCCTGGTCTAGTCTCCAACTGTGCCATCGCTAAAACCAGAGGCAGGGGGCGTAGTGGAGACAATAAAGCATTGGGAGTGAGGGTGAGCAGGCGGGCTCAAGAAACGATGATGAAGTGCAGCATTAGTGCGGTGATTAACTCCTTTTCCCGCTCTTCCTCCTTTCGTTCAGTCCCATTTCCTCCCACTACGGGACGGAGAGGGGCCTCTGATCAGCGTGTGTGAGATTCCCTTGACACACGGTCCATCTGTGTGTAAGCTGGCAAGCCAGCATGCCGTCTTCACCAACATGCTTTCGAGATCCCTCCTCAATGTCTCTCCATTACAAACCTCTCCGCTCAGGCTCTCCAAACAGCACTGAAACTTTGATGAGATACTGCTCCATTTGGCATGGCATGATGTTGACATGCTATGGAGGATACGTGTATGAAAACAACAATTTAGATTAATTTGACATAGGATTGAAGGTAATTTTGCCGTCTCTTACTCATGTCTTGCTCACTGTCTCTCCGGACACAATGGACTCTTTTTTTCCCTATCTGTGTAAAATGCTGTAACGCATAGTAGAGTGCTCTGCTTATCTGTATCGTCTCTAGAGTATGTCCATCAATTATTGCAAACAAAATACAACACAAGTCAGTCAAATTGAGCTTATTCTTTCTTAAAACAAGTGATTGTTACAATTCCACTTGTTTCCAGTACAAGTCAACTTTTTTCAATGTGTTGTTTTCTTGATACTCGTGGAGTGATTTACCTTATCCTACCTTCTTTCAATTTGACAAAATAAGATTTTAAAGCTGAATATGAGACACACAGTCCAGCTACTACAAACCTTTTCCCATCCAGGCAGTGATCACTTGGTGGTGCGGTAACAGTTTCACCTCTTCACCAGAGAGGCTCTTCGGTAATCACATGGCCAACACTCATATCACATTGCATCACCAGGGAAGTCCTTTTTTCCCTCTGAGGTGTGCAGAAAGATCAAGCCCAATGCAAATGCAGCAAGCTACAAACGCTGTGTGAGTCAGACTCCCCTGTTAATATGACGTTGAACTCCCCCAGATTAGAGTAATAATGGTCCATACTCTGCCACGCAAACATATTTCACCCTTGTTACCAATAATGGAATACTTGATTGTTACTAAAGTAGGTGATCCTATGAATAAATCCAGAGGCGTTGATTTTTATATTCATTGGGGGGAGGAAATTATTTTTACATAAGTAGATTCTGTGGCAGATCAAGGTTATGTCCCCCCCTTGCATAACAAAGGGTCTCATTGGTTTGAGCCTTCTACACAGAGGTATTGGGAGTGTCAACACTCATGGCAGAGGTACGTGCTTGCCAGCGCTCCGCAGAGACTCTGGCTCAGTCTTGTGGGAAGGGGGCGGTGGTGTAGAACATGTCTCTCAGACAGAAGCTCCTCAGATATCTCTTTGATATGCAGATGCAGAGTTATGCCCCATGGACGGCGCATCACGTGGGCCTCTTGTTAGCATTCAATAGCATTCTGACGAAACAGGTTGCCAAAATAAACTCTCATTCCAACAGAGGGTTAAAAACGTATCATTTCAAGACTGCTGCTGGTTTTTTTCTGCAAAGAGGATAAAACCCACGGACCAGAATCACTCTTTCTATGGCAGCACACAGACTGGCAGGCAACCGCAATAACAACAGCATTTACAATGTTTGGAAGATTTTGTAGACTTTCACCTGCTATAACCATCATTATTACGTTTCTTCCAGTAACGGTGATTCTCACTGTGGGATGTGTATCTCCTCTTGTCTCTATTTCTCTCCTGTCTCCTCTCTTCTCTCTCATCCCGCCATCGCTCATCTATTATTCAGTTTTTAATTTGGCTATTTGAGGTTTGTTCCCTCGATTGGCGACAAGTAAGCTTGTGCTAAACAGGCACCTTATCCATTACACTAAATCTAGCGAACAGCAGACAACATTTTGGAATTGACCATTAGAGGGGTTATTGATATAACCACCATTCCCTCTCGTCATTATCCCTCTAATGTATCCGTAATTGTATGGCAGGCTTTTGGAGTTATTCTCACCTTGGGCGCAAAGTGAGAGCATCTTCACTTTTTGAAACATCTCCATGTTTGGCTAGTTTACATAAGAACGTATCCATCAAATTGTGGAGAGCCTCTATTCAATCTAGTTTCCATTGTGGCCATTTTGTTCAAGAGCTTTTGTGTTTATGACAAACGTTTCCAAATTACAGTCTGCATTTACCTAGGACACCATCACTGCTGGTCAACGTTATGGAGAGAGAGACCTCGCTGAGTGGTCTTCAGACTCCTGTAATCATATGCAATTGTGGTAAAGTGAAAAGAAAGACGTGGCTCTTTACTGGGATCTATGGCTCATTGTATCTTATGTGTCACGCGAGCCAAGGATCAATAGTACTCAATAGTCTATTAATAGGCAAGTCTTGACTCAGTTCAGACTAAAGCACCAGCCTGTCCACCAGGCCAGGCCATGAAAAGAAGAGGGTGCAATAGAAACCGATCCCCGCTTTTCTGTTAACAGTGAAAGCCTCTTAATCATCTCAGTTTCCCATTGACTCACCCCTCCATGCTTCTCTCCCTCTCACTGAAGGCCCATTTTAGAGGGGATAGTTAACCGATCCACCACCCACCTTGCCACAGAGAAGATGACTGTCTATTGAAGAGTTTGGAAGTGAGGCAAAGACGGTTTTCTTTAGCACCGTTGCATCGTAATTCTAGTCTGGCATTACTCGTTTTGAGTAATACTTATATCCTGAGTCAAACACCACACAAGTACAGCACCTTGTTCATTTAAATTATAGTATTTGAGTGAGTAAAAAATACAAAATTGTAACACATTTTCACAATTTCCTTCTCCACATTCAACTCTGATGATAACAAGCTGCTCTCAAACAGCAGTGATTACTGATAGGTACTTGCACAGGTACAAGAGCAGCTTCATCTAAAGTGTAAGTGATCCGCCTAATAGACCGTAGTATGTAGTTGTCTAATAATGACCGTCACCAAAAAAAGACTCTAGACGCTCACTCATGCAGACAATCAAAGGACACCTGAGTAATATAAAACAAATATTGCTATTGATCTGTAGTCTTTAATTTCCTTCCCCCTCTAATAATGCTGAATACCAACTAGAGCTGCGGGCCTTCCACTGTTTACCATGTTACACAGATTACAGCATCAATTCTGGTCTAAGAAGATCGATTGATTCCTTTGTGTTTGTTTTTAGCCTGTTATTTTGACGAGGGCCTTTATCAAACACTGCACTTGGGATAAAGCACTGTTTGTTCCTTTACTTTTATGAAAGAGAAAACCTATTTTGGCCCCAGTCTCTTGATTTTGTGGCCTTGGTACTATGTGCTGTTTGTGATTGGTGGGAAGAACGGGAGGAGAGTGGGAGGAGAGAGGGAGGGAGGGATTCAATAGGCTGATCTGATATTCTTCTTTCTCCTCCTCCTCTTCCTCCTCTTTTTTCCCTCTGGTTCCTCCACCACCTTGGGCTCAGCCAGTAGGGGATGCAACTAGGAAGGAGAGGCAGACAGCATCACATGATCGCCCCTCAGTGGTTGAGCACCGCCCCCCTTCGGCGGGACGGGGGCCGTCACATTCGTCTTTGTCACAGCGCGGCGTGCCACCCATTCATCAGGCCTGCCAGCAATGGCATCCCTTCCCTCTGTGTGCCCGGAGACTGGGCACGTCTGGGCCTGACTGCATCCCAGATACACACAGAGAGCAACACACAGACACTCTGATGGATTTATTTATTAGGCCTTTCATTACCCAGGGGGCCAATGGTGAATCGCAATGCACTGACTGCCACAGCAATGCACAGCTATGCTGTTACCCTCTGAGCTAACTGCTGTCATGGACAGGCTTTCAGAGGACAGAATAATCTTCTGGACAAATCTCATTAGACCCCAGAATCATTTGGAAAGTGAAAATAAATGAATAACATATGTACATAGGAACATACGTAACACACGTACAAAAGACAATTTGTTCAGGTTTCTGTACATTTACGGTGTAATAAACCATTATATCGAGAATTTGATCTTATCTCTCCACTTTGCCTGAGCCAGAACAGGATTCTATTCACTTTTGAATCTGACTATGCAGGCGAACACTTGTCTGTTTTACTATGTGGCCCAGTCTGCAAAATCCCAATGGCTTTATGATCCTTGTTTTAAAAAGTCCACTCAGAATCTGTTCATTTGTACGTGACAGCCTGCAGATCCAAAGCAATCGGGGAGAAACAGACAACCGAGTAGATGTGTGAGGATAGAGTTCAATACTGCCTGCAAAACGTAGTATTATTGATCGGCCAGGATGGTAAATTCAATATAGTCTAAAGAAGTTAGAATTGTGGATCTACAAGCCAAGCAATTCAATAGTGTTCATTCCATGCAATGGTCAGGATCTGGGCACTGTCTGATTCAATCCTAGAAGCCGTGGAGAAGACTAGCAGGGATGGAGGAGCCAACAAATGCAATACACTGCAGCTTCGGAGAGGATCTTTGGAGTTAACACATTTAATAGAGCCACTTTATCCCCTCATATGTTCTGGCAACTAGATTTAGAGTGTGGAGGTCCCCCCTCTGAAGCACCCAGGAGCTCTCGAGTTTATCCTAAATAAGCCATTGTCTGCATTGCATCTTTTTCCGAGTCCAAGCCAAGCCCTGGTTTAATTATGACAAATCCACGGCATGTGTTTTTCATGTTTGCCAGTAATGAGAGATGCTTTAAAGGAAATTGCTCACAGCATATTTAGTCAACAACAGTGGCAGAGAAGAGACACCTCCTTCCTGCCTTTCTGCAAAGCACTTCAGTTTTACTCACTCACTTTTAATCACTAAACTCCTCGTCTCTGATTGTATTCAGAGGGAGAATAGGCAGATTGGTAAAACTGTCACAACGATAAACGCTGACGAGAGAAGAGGCGCTCATTTGAGACCTACGGTTGAAATTCTAAATCACCTAACCCTGCGAGAACGTGTACGACTCAAGCACAGGCGCAATAGCGACAAGTCTCTCGTCTCAATCTGGACATTTACAATCAAGGCCAAATTAACTGTGGCATAAATTAGCCACAGATAACATAAACCAGCACGCAGGGGATGGAGGAGGGATATGATGTACACCACTCAAGAGGATACAATACATTTCTTTTCAATTAAGAGTTTGAGCAATGTAAATGCCTAGCTTTAATATTGCCCATAATAAAAGAACTCATTTGAATATCTGCTCTATTCTCTCAAGACATTAGGGTGAGGAATCACTCGTTAAAAATAAGGAGGAGGAAAGGAGTAAGATAAGCATTTCTAATTGCTACCATGTTTGTTTCGTAATATGTGGCCTGTGACACTAAGATTGTCTAGTTTGAAAACAAAAAAAAGGAAACTTGGAAAGGCATTAAAGTGTGTGCTGGGAGGAGGCAGAGGTGTGCTGTGCTAGGAATGCTCAAGTAGAAATGTAGCTGTGAGGAGCCTTGAATAAAACAAGCGCTGGTTGTAATCCCAACACTATGCTGCACTGTCAAGCAGCTAATAAAAATAGGCTGGTGGAAGCTCAAGTCTATGATTCAAATACATTCAAAGCCTTTCTTAATGGAACTGCAAAAATCCCGCTCTGGCTCATTTTCAGACTACTTTTTGCACCCCCTTTCCCGGCCTATTCACTCTCCATTTATCCATCCCCATTGTTCTCTAGGTCTCTCTCTCTCCTCTCTCACTCCTGCTCCCAATCTCCCCTCTCACAGTATCATTGCTAAATCTATTTGGAGCTGCCGCTGGGAGCAATTGAGCAGAAATGGGTTTGTGCACATCTTGAAAACTGTGTCTGTCATAAAAACACAAAGGTTCGGCACAAAGAACTGGTTAAATATCCATGTGCCTGGCCATTGGTAGCCTGCAGGTGTCCTCAGCACCAGGGCTACAGTTGACTTGGAACAACATCAGAGCAGCACACCCACAGTAGCTTTGCTTTAGCAATGTGTGTACCACAAAAATAAATTCTCTATCTGGGACTGCTATGTGTGCTGTACAGGCTGTTACACAACTTGACCACGCTGAAAGCAAGCTAGGATGACCAGCAGGAACAAATGTACTGCCATCACAATAACAATACCTCGGAACCAATAGTGGTATAGCTGTGCCTAGAAATATGCCGCTCTCTCTCCTCTGGACGAATCAAGTCGTGCGGATGGCACCATGTGACAGCACTGCCTCCATTTGTCGGAGGGAGATAATATGACTTCAGCCAAAGCCCTCTGAACCTCAAAGAGCACGTTCATCTCCATGACTTTGAATTCATTACCCATCAAAGATAAGTCTCCTTTTCACACGCAGAGCTCTATTTGTCAGTGTCACCACACAAAGGAGAGGGGCAACTTATTCATGCAAAACATGCCTCCAGTTTCAACTTTTGGTCGCCCCTTTGAGCGCAATTTTTTAATTAAAAGAGGTTCCCTTTCTTCTCCTTTTTTTAGCACGAGTGTCTCTCTGATACCACTTTCCCCAGCATGAAACCCACAGAGGAGTCAGTCACGATAACATATCTTTCAATTACAGTTTTATTGTGACTACCATCCCGTTGCCATTCAGCCCCTCTCTCCTCAAACCGCTGCGTACCTGCAAAATGGAAAAGTGACACATGGGTCTGCATAGAAACAGCTTTGATTTTCACCCATCACACACTGGCAGGAGCAGGCGACCAATGGCTTTTATCTGCAAGCTGGGGGAAACACACCATTGCCTGGAGAGAAGCTGTGGTGTGGAGGGAGCGGGGTATTGATGTGTGGAACAGGGCGCAATGTGAGGGGACAGATCTGACCCAGCTCCCTTCATCCCATACCGCGGCTGCTTCCCTCTTCACATTGACAGGTGGGTAGATTGAGGGCTAAGATTAGCAGCCACTTTCTCACAGAAGGCCAGGGAGATACAGTATTGAGAATGAATGGCCACGTCATGTTGTCAATGTTGTAACCTTGGCAACAGACAGAGTACTATTTTAGTCCACCGGGGTGGTAGAGATGGCTGGGGAGGGGATCTGAATCTCCTCTGCCTATGGCCAGTGTTGTTCACACACACACACACACACGCACATACATATAGATACATACTTACCTATGTATTATAATCAGGCATGTCACATACAGTATCTTCTATTGTCAAGCCTCTCAATCCATACTTTCATACATTTATACATCCAAGGCGTGTTGGCAGAGCTGCCCAGACAGAGCTGAAATGACAGATAATGGATGATCTAGTCCTAAAGTGGAGACAAAGTGAAATCCATTCATGAACATTCCATTCATATAATTAAAGCCTAGCTCAATATCGATACACACACAGGCAGCCTATTTGTTGTTAAGTTTTAAGCGATGGGGGCAAGTGGTTCATCTGTGATTCTCCTCAGCGGCGCAACTACTACACACACAGAAAAACACAAACCAAACCCATTAAAAGACAAACTAGACAAAGCTTAGAATATATTCTCCACGCCAAAGCTGTCAAATGATTGATCACTTTTCATCACTTCAGACACGGATGGGATCTGATGCTTCACAGCAGCAGTGTTTTCCTCTTTCCCCACTTAACGCAAACCCAAATGCAGCGCTCAACATATTAGGGCCACCTGCTGGGACAGGCAATAATTTGAAGTCGGACATATTTGCAATATTGCAATCAAATTAAGGCCACATCTTCCTATGAGGCAATATGCGTATGTACTGACAGGCTTCTGATATCAAACTAACGTACACCTGCATTGTAAATGATTGACTCAACTGCTTCCATCTAATATAGGCCTGTACAATATCAACATGGCAGGGCATGTGGATTCTCCTTGTCAAGGGCAAACTGGCATAATCAGTTTGTATTCTTTGAAATAATTCCTAATTTGCTTTTTTTCCCCGCTGTGATTATTTTGCAAGCAGAGGTAAGTCAAAGCGCTGTATTAAAATCTAATCTTCAAACACCAACCTGGCTTCTACTGATCAGCCACGGGCTATTCATCACTGCCATTACCTCACCACACATTTTTATCCTCCTCCTCCTCCTCCTCCACTGCTGCTGGCCAGCTCTCCTCCCTCACTCAGTCCTCCCTCTCTTTCTCCATCTGACTGACCTCACCTCTCTCCCTCCATCCCGACTCCCTCCTTTGATTTACAGCCTCCCGTTCAGCCCATTCCTCGCTCTTTCCCTCGCACCTTCCCTCCATTCATTCCTTATTTCCTTCCACCCAATCCCTTTTTTCCACCTCCATCTGAGAATGCATTTGTCCTGCTCTCGTCTTTTTTCCATTAACTCTTTGCCATTATAATTCTGCTTCAACCATATGGCGGGGGTAATGATTGTCTTCCGTGTTGTTACAGCAGCCTTGAGACTTCATTCTCATTCATAGTCTTTGGGATCCAGTTGTGATATATAAACATGCTCTCCAATAGAACAGCGTGTTTGGGGTTAAAAGGTCATATGAAATTAAGTCCCACTGGATTATGATTAATACAGTATTATTATAGCTACAGCAAAAGAGACTTAACAGGTCAACCAGTCCACCAATACTAGCCATTAAGATTAACACTGTGAGTACATACAAAAATCTGTAGTTGATTTGCTACTGAATTACCGAAATACTAAGTGTCTCACCTTTATGGTGCAATATTAAAAGCAGGCTTAATCAAGCCAAGCTCACAAACCCATTTCTGTATGTTGTTAATTTTGTATATTAGCATGTTTACTACAGCATAGCCTATGCCTCCACAACAAAGAGGGTAAAATATGGACCAACAAATAAATCGACCTGAACTAAAATAAAAATAATCTATTTACAACTTTGCTACAATGGATTTTTTTTCTCTCACAATCATAGAATCCTTCACAGACATCAGGTACCATCTATTATACATACAGGCCAGAACGTGACCAAACCCTTCCATATCCTATTACAGATACGGTCTTACTGGCTGCTGTTTAGATTGACCCTAGAGGGTCCTAAAGGGCCCTAGTTTGGTTAATCAGAACGCTGTCGTTAACGCAGACGCAAAGTGAGGACGGTGGCGCTTTATGGCGTGTCTAACGCAATTTCGGTAATTTGGTGATTTAGGACCATGGCACACCTCCAGCGCAGTTGCATAAGGGGTTGGATTTACCAAAAACATGTGGGTGTGGTGGGGGTTTGGTTTCCTAACCGCCAATCAGATCACCTATTTTCTATCCCTTTAAATACCAGTGTGCAAACGCTATAGGAAATTAGCAATTTCCTGACCGTTTTACGCGGCTACACCAGGAGCGCATCTCAAAGGAGGAGAGCGATGTGCTTGTGCGGGAGGTGCAGAGCTACCAAGGTCGAATATATGTCAAATGAAAAGAATAAAACCCTTTCAGATAAGAAAACATACAATCATATATGTATTTAACAGGTGCATCTTACTGAATGGTAGAGACGGATGGCCTGCTGGCTTCAGTCTTTCACGTCTGAGCATTTAATAACCACAAGCTGTGGTTAAATCATTTTTTTGCGTCATTGATTACAGCTTGCAAGTTAGCCATTGATTGGACAATTTGCCTCAAAGTGGAGGGAAATTCACAATATTCACAAAACATTCTCATGAGATTTCAGATAATCCTGTGTTTATAGGCCTATGTGCCTCAATAAAGTCAACAAATTGCACAGAGCGCCAGCCTTTGCATTAAAGCATCATTAAAGTTTGGTAGAGGTTTGGGTTGTGTAGTTACCTTGTCATGATGTAACTCCAAATATTAGCGACATATCTTCAATAGTTGCTCCGTTGATGAAAGCTTGATAATCCAAAATAGTATTGATTTATCTCCCCATAGACTTGCATTGCACAGATAAACAGGTCTAAAAGTCACACTTTTAGCAATTAAACAAACGCAAACAAAGCCGATTCTGCCAATGTATAAAATAACAAAAAAAATGTTTACAAAAATCAAAATCAAATGTGTTGATTTTACTATTTGAAATAGGAAGAAGATCCAGTATGTAGCTTCCGAGACCGAATCACCTATTTGCTATTGGTTCAGGAATGGGTGTGGACATTTGGACCAATCAGGTTGTTTCTTACACGTGCAGTGATTTGGTCTCGGATCTTCTTCCTAATTCAAATAGTAAAATCAACACGAAGTTGATATTTTTATTTCCAAAAAACTTTATTTTATACATTGGCAGAATCTGCTTCGTTTGCATTCGTTTGCGTGTTAAATGTGTGACTTTGAGACCTGTATGGCCGTGCCATGTATGTGTATGGGGAGATAAATAAACCCTATCAAGTTTTAATCAATGGAGCAACTATTGACGATATCTCGCTAATATTTGGAGTCACATCATGGCAAGGTAACTTACACAACCAAAACCTCTACCAAACTTTAATGATGCTGACTGTTTTCATTGTCACGCCCCCTATTGCGCTGCCCAACCCATTGTCACGCAAACGCCTTCATTACGTCCTACGGAATTGCCAAACTCGGCGGAGGCGAGACACATTATATTTGCAACAGACGAAACTGGCAATGATAGGCCATAACGCCGCTTACCGAAAATAGGGCCCCAGGCTTTTTTACCTGTCTGCATGGCTCAACCAGGATACCTCTGTCTTCTTATCCTCCTGTGATTTGTGCATCTAATTTTGTGCAGTCCTTGTGCACGCACACCCCCAGCAGGGGGTCCCTCTTTTCGCCTTTCTCATAAAGTAAAAATAGCACCATTTAAGTAAGGGCAGTTATCCTTTCTTTTTTTCGGCAGCTGGAAATTCTCAGGATGACTTCTGAATCTGGAGGATTAGGGAGAAAGTTCTTTGATCAGAGCTGGGTGAGCTCTATCTCTCTCTTTCATATTCCTCTCTGTTTCCTCTATTCCTTCCCCTCTCTCTTCCCTTTTCTCTCTCTCTCTTTCTCAATCCTATCCCTCTCTCTTCCTCCTTTTCTCTTCCCCTTCTCTTCTTCTGCTGCCCGGACTTTGGCCATGCCCACTGGCACCCCAGGGCTCCCAGACAGGAGGTGGCAGTGTTACACAGACAGACAAGACACATGTGCACACGGAGGATAGCGTCACAGTAGAGTAAGCACTGGTGCGGGACAAGCAGGGGACAAGGACAGCATGTGAACTCGAGGCCTATGTACGGATGACAAGGGGAATAAGTAATCCCTGGCCCCTTCTGGTCTGACTCAGCAGTCATTTCTCTGTGTCCGCCACTGGAGATAAGTGTAATGGAATTTTAGCGTTAGAAGTGCTTTAACTCCTCAGTTGGGTAAAACTCACAATACACCTCTTTCTGCTATGACACGGATTAGTTCGCTTTTGCTGCCTACGGAGGGGGCATGTGTTGTAGGCAGCTGTCCTTCTTTACATGCACTTCAACAAAGAGTGGGAGGGGTTCAGGGCAGCGCAGAGGCGGATGCCCGGGACGAGTCATCGGACCCAGAAACATCCCCACGGGGAACCTCGCGTAAACAAAATGATCGTTTTAGGCCTGCCGTTCCTTCGACGAGCCTGTTTTATTTGGTTTGCCGGTTGGATGAGGTGCGGGGATCACCGTCCGCCGCTCTGTAATGGCAGGGAGCTGAGGAGCCATGAGCAGTTCCACAGACAGCAGCACATCTGTGCTCCGATGAAATATTCAGCAGTAAGGCAGCTCAGCGGAGGAGAGAGGGGCTACAGCTCCTCCACGTCTTCTGAAATGTTAATGATTTATCAATAACTCTACCCTCCCCCAGATTGCCCGGGAAGCTGGGCGCACCTCATTAAAGACACCCATCCGACAACGGGAGGAACCCGACATCAAAAGTAGATCCATCCAGAACATGGCAAGGGGCAGGAGGGGCATGAGGGGCATGAGGGGCAGGGGGTGGTTCAATGTTTTACTTGAAGGCACAAGTAGCAGCTTTACCGCCGGAGATGGAGAGGTTTAGCAGTAACCCCCCACCAACTCTGCCGCACGCTACCGCCATCCCACCACAAACAGCCTGAAGTGCTGTAGGACTAGCACCTATACAGTATAATACGGATGCTTCCACCGGTAACGGTACGCTCCCATAAATTGTTTGTGAGGTTGCTTTGAGAACGCAGACTCAGAAAGGCGTGAGAGATGGGGGCGCCTTGGTAGCTCTCACATCCACGCATCAAACAACTCCACCGCCTCCCTGGCAAACTTGTGTTTTACCATGAAAATGTGGCGCTGGAATAAATTGTGTTGGCAGCTGCCAATAGAAACATTTCATTTGGAGTTTTCATTCCCATAGAATGTGTAATTACTTGCTCAAGTGGACCATGGCGCGGCGATTACACCAATGTCTCAGGTAATGGTCCAAAAATCGTCCACATTTCCATTGCCAAGCTATTCTGCAACTGTACGGTAATAGTGACTCCCTCACGATTGACAGGGATTTACCTCTGCTGGGATAGGGGGGCGGGTTTGGGGTGGAAAGGGAGGGGAGGTAGGTGGTTTACTATGAGTGTTAATGTTAAAACTATAAAAGCTGTGGGTCGATTCTCAGGAGAACAGGGGGGGGGGGAC
>OMOT01027657.1:0-12321 GCA_900312575.1 Acanthochaenus luetkenii | reverse complement strand
TGTTTTTTTCTTTGGGTCAGATCACTTTCTAAACCTCCACTTAGTCTGACTCGGCGTTTGACCAGCAGGGATCCATCCCGTCACACATGTCGCACCAATATGAAGCGGAGCAGATCCTCTCTGATGGACTGAGTGTGGCTACGTGCCACGATCCAAGCAGACTGTCGGGATGGATTCGTTGAACGCCAGCGGAACGGACGCGCTCACGGTGATCCACCTGAACGCGTCCTGGACCCGGGACAGTGGGTATTCTTTAATCCACCTGAACGCGTCCTGGACCGGGGACAGTGGGTATCCTTTGGCAGCGACAGCCGGCATCGCTGCTCTCGTGAGTGTCCTCATCCTGTTCACCGTCGTGGGGAACATACTGGTGGTCATCGCTGTGTTGACGAGCAGGGCGCTGAAAGCCCCCCAGAACCTGTTCCTGGTGTCACTGGCCACCGCGGACATCCTGGTCGCCACTTTGGTGATGCCGTTTTCTCTGGCAAACGAGCTCATGGGCTACTGGTACTTCGGAAAAGTTTGGTGCGGCATATACCTGGCTTTGGACGTCTTGTTCTGCACCTCGTCCATCGTCCACCTGTGCGCAATAAGCTTGGACCGGTATTGGTCCGTTACGCAAGCCGTAGAGTACAACCTCAAGCGGACCCCTCGACGCGTCAAGTGCACCATCTTCATCGTGTGGCTTATATCCGCGTGTATATCCTCGCCGCCGCTGGTATCGATTGACGGCGACGATGACATTAGCTCTCAGCCACAGTGCGAGCTGAATGACGACACCTGGTACATCCTCTCCTCCAGCGTCGCATCCTTCTTCGCTCCATGCGTAATCATGGTCCTGGTGTACATCAGGATATACCAGGTGGCCAAAACCAGAACCAGAACCAGAAGCATGTCGGGCACAAGTCCCAGGCCGGATGGCGCTACCCAAACGGAGAACGGGCTGAGGGAGAACGGCCACTGTCAGTGTCCGCCTACGCCCAGCCAGCGCACCATCACCAACAGGACAGAGGAGGTTGACTTGGAGGAGAGCTTCTCCTCAGGGGGCAAAGGTCAAAAACCCCAGACCCTGAACTCCCAGAGGGCTAAGAGGGCCGGCCGAAAGAAGAGCTCCCTCTCCAAACACTCCAGCCGCATGTCCAGAGCCAGCAACAAGTCCATGGACCTCTTCGCCTCCAGGAGGAAACGCGGCAGGAGCTCGGTTTCCAGGAAGAAGGTCTCCCAGGCCAGGGAGAAGAGGTTTACCTTCGTCCTGGCTGTGGTCATGGGGGTGTTTGTCGTGTGCTGGTTCCCCTTTTTCTTCAGCTACAGCTTGTACAGCGTGTGCAGGGACTCCTGCAAGATCCCCAAACCGCTCTTTAAATTCTTCTTCTGGATCGGCTACTGCAACAGCTCCCTCAACCCCGCCATATACACCATCTTCAACCAGGACTTCCGACGCGCCTTCCAGAAGATCCTCTGCAAGCCATGGAAAAAGTCCTTTTAGAGCGGAAGGAGGACTACTGTGCCACGACAATCGTTCCGCCATATGACATTAAGGAAATATCAAAGGGGAAAAAGAAGCCTGTTGTGTGCCATTACTGCCACTCCTTACTTCCTGTTAAGTCTCATTGTCCTGTTGTACTTCAGCCACACCAGTGCACAACCCCGAACCTCCTACTGGGTGTCTCGCGTATAGTTCCATCACAATTACAGCCGTCTTGCAGGCTTTCCCAATGACGTTAGTGAGTGTCACGGTTCTTTAATTCCCGCTGTAATGCTTTAATAGTACATCATCATTGATCGAGCTCTCTAAAGAGACACGGGGCGAGGCGGGGCTGACTGGAAGCAATCAGGACTAAAGATGCTAGTGGGATACACACTTAACTTACATGCTTGTAGATGACTTGCCAAACCACATCATTTCCGATCATCAGTGGATTTATTTTTGTCGTTGTTGCGGGCTCGCCACGATGTTAGCCATGTCGGCTTTTACACGTTTCGAGTGTCTCTGCTGTAAACGGACTCTAAAATGGTGAGAATGAATGAATAACTACAAAGATACTAGCAGGTTGGCTGTATTCGGAAAGTACGTGGATGATCCGTGTGTGTATCTGCACCACCGACGGGACAGGTGGTGTCTAGCTGATCGTGGTCATGCATATAGCACAGCGCCACCACAGTGTCATGGTAAATGGACTTTAGGGATATGAGACAGCACTGAAAGGCCAGTCTATAAGCTAGTTATTTATACGATGTGCGAAAGAGGTATTTATTTTCAGAGTAAATTACTGAATATCTCAGAGCAAAACCTAAAAGCATTTATTTTCAAGAAACTACCTCTCTGTTTCTGTATTTTGGTTGTTTTTGTTGCTGTTTTGGGGGGATTTAGATTTTGCAAAGTGCAGCGCACCTTTCCTCCGCTTAAGTTGTCCGCTGTCGTGCAAAATAAAGGCTGAATAAATCTTACGTAAACTTCTGCTGTGATGTTGCAACGACACATGGAGCTTTGTGGACGGCCACGCAAACATGCTTTACATGCCTGAGCAGCTCTCATAGGGCTGCCAAATGTTTTTCATGAAAATGGTACAGAGTCAGTTACAGAGAGACCGACCCCGGAAACGATGCATTCGGCCCGCATCGTTACAAACCAGATGACATTTGAATATTCATATCTGGTCATTTATGACACGTCCTTCACTTTCAAATTCATAGAACAATGTTAACAGCCTCAGAGCAACCACGTGGAGCGTTTTCTATATTAAAGCCTGGATGTATTACCTTCATCAAAATACAGTTCGACACATTCTGATGAAATCCAAGTGAGCGGTCTCATTTTCAGTTGAAAGACAACTGAAGGCAGGGAAATACACATTTTAACTCAATCTGTCGCACACACTATCTGTCTTAATTTGCTGAAAAAGAAAAACAACCTTGAACAGACCGGTCTCTACCAAATTGCTCATTCTCGGTTCCTATCGGGGAACTTCAGGGGGACAAATTGTTCCTGACAAACCGAAGTAGGCAGTTGTGAGAAGAGAGGTTTAGAAATCCTCACAAGATTGTACATCCAGCAGTCTGAGGTTGGACTGTGACGTCAATGAAGATGCAGTGATGGGGACCAAAAGAAGGGTTTGGTCCCTCTGGTGGACACTGGCCATGTCCGTTTGAGGGCGTTAGTGACCTTTCAGCACAACAGGGTCCATGTTGGGTCCGGCTGCCTCATAATCGAATATTCCCCAGAGCCTGTGGGTGAGAACGAGGTGAAACTGAATTCCCCCCAACCAAACTCTTTCTGCTGTGGCTGCGTCTGCTGAGCCCAAAAGCCATTTGTAATGGGTTACAACTCCATCTGCTGTTGTTCCAATTGCTGTTTGCAGCCACCAGAGATTTCTGTCCAAAAAACAACAACAGCAAGAAAATGCAATATCCCAGTCTGTGCAATTGTTTGAATAAAGAGCAGAGAATGAACAGTGATTTGCAAAAGGGTTAATGGCAGACAAACGCTCATCTTTGAGCGGGCAAATATTTCTCTTTCACCAGTATTAATAGGATCTATTCAAATTGACAATACACAGTCATACATTAAAACCTTTAAACGCGTACTAATACGGTATAATGAGAATGGTTCCCTCTTCTGGCTAAGTATTCACTCGAACATTTGACCAAATCTGCTCTGCCAGCCAAAACATTCACTTGTCAAAAACGGTGCAAAATCTTTGAGTCAACAAGCATTGCCTTGAACGTTTTTCTTGATAAGGTCAAACAGAGATTAATCACTTACCTGTGCTGCTCTCCCAATGTTATTTTGGAGATTTATAGGTTTTGGTAAGGGTACCTTATTCGCTTGAGTTCAATAAAGCGTGTTGGGCTGTACATTAACCCCTGGATTGTTGTGAGTCAGACAGAAAAAAACAATTCTGGGGCATCCTGGTGGCTCAGTTGGTACAGCGCCACAAAACTGCGACATCCTGGGTTTGAATCCGACTCCATGTCCATCTCCCAATCGTTACCGAATATCAGAAATATTTAACAAGAGTGGCAAAAGCTGCCTGTTCTGCTGACTGCAGTTCCAATTTTATTGTGTAAGCAATTGAGAAAAACTATTATCTCAGACCACAATGATTCTACTAGGAAGTTGTCAGGCTATACATTACTCTACTTTATTAATTACATAAATAACATAAATCCTGAGATGTCATAAAACCTCAGGCTACTCTACAGAGAATGAACTGGGAACGGTGTCATTTGATAAAAAACATTTTAGAATATGACAAAGGCTTAAAAAACAACAACAAGCAATCAAACAATTTTGATTTCAAACCTGCCAACAAAATCAGTGTCCCATTCATTGTTTATGGAACTGACCTAGCTGTTGTTTCTTGATAACATTGCAGGTTTTGAGTTATGTTCAAAAATGTCGACTGGATGTTCTAGACCGCAGCAAACACATATGAATTCTATATACAAAGTGGTACTGACTTTTAAGGCTCGTACAGCGCGTTGAACTTGATGCTTAGCAGTAATACTTGACATACGGATTTGCTGTACTGCAGTGGAGTTTGCTGAACCAGCATCAGAGCATTAGCATCCCTAGAATTTACATTTCAATGTGTGATGAATTATGCCGGCTGTTCGGCCAATCATACATCACAGTGTGGTTGTCATATTTAATGATGGAGGGTACCTCTGATGGTGTTCACACTCCCGCTGAGCTCACAACTTGCCGCTGCAGCAGAAAGCGCTGGCTCGCTGCTTAGCTCCCCTGTCAAACGGCTCCAATGGGAAAGTGCAAACAACTCAGCTGAAAGCAGGCTGAACATTTTCCTCAGACTTGAACTTGCTTTTTCAAACGGGGGCATTTGAGCCACGCCCCTACTGCAACAACCTCTGCACTTGAAACAGCCTGACCATGCTTTGCGCTTAATATACTTGTGACGGATGACAAATGTATACCAAATGCATTGTTTAGTACTAGTACTGAGCTGTATAAGAGTCATGTCCAAAAGGGAGTAACCTTGTTTTAGAAAACAATAGTTTTTCTTGCTCCACACAAGTGGTTCACTTAATGAACCGTGGACACGATGCACTGTGTTCCTCATGATGTGCCGTCTAGAGACCTTGACTAGCCCTGAATTGAATGAGCTGCATTCAACCCTCTAACCAGGCATAAGATACATGAAAGTGAAATCACATTATGAAGCGTGACAGAAATCAAGGCATTTGCATGAAAACATTTTAGCTATTGCATGTGGTTATGTTTTGTAGACTCGCTCTATTGATTTGTCCACTATACTTTAGGCTTTCACAGTAATGTAACTATTAAAATATATATATATAACAACATATCATAAGGCTGTAACTATATTGAAAAAGGTTGTTTTTCTTAAGAATGAAGTTGCATCGCTTTATCTTGTGCTCGGAGGGAACAACAGGTTTAGCTGAGGCGTGGAGCGGCAGCCTGCCCCTTAAACCCCTTTAAGTCACTTTTATTGTTTTGTTTGCTCCAGTGAGCTTGCACACAGCCCGAGGGAAGGCAGCGCTCGTGAAGGCAAACAGCAAAAGAGCGAGGCTAAGATTGACTCTTTTGCATCACAAATCTGTTGCAAAAACCAGTTAGAGCTGCTCAAATCCAATCAAACATGATGAGTTATTTTCCATGGTAACTGTGTCCCACAATCTGGCAAGGGTTCTTTGTAGAATCCAATTCGTAATTATAATGATAGTCTGGAACTCAAAGCTCGAAGCAGTTTATGAATTTGGTGAAAGTTGATAGTTATGTGAGTGAGGGGGAAGAGGAAACAAGATGCCATTTATCATCTCATAATGCAACTAGAGGGCACTCGGTAGAGCGCATACCTCCGCCACGCCAAAGAGTCCCCTTTGTCCTACCGCATATGGATCATCACCAAAATTGTATCAATTGGCCCTTGTCCCATAACCTATCTCTCCACCAAGTGTCATCCAAATCCATCCATAACTTTTGTAGATATCTTGCGCACAGACAAACAAACAAACAAATAAACAGGGTTGAAAACATAATAATAATAATGCAATTGTGTTATGTGCAAAAGTGTGCTTTCTTGTTTCGGCAACACTACAAAATAACTTCACATGCTATATGGATTCAACTTGAAATACCAAGTAACGTAGAAAGTCCACCCAGTTTTGGACCTTTATCTCAACAACAATACATCAATACAAATTAAAACCCACCTGCAGGATTCAACGTCTCATTCATAAGCAATATGTTACAGTAGCATAAAATCTGTCAGCAATATTTTTTGCATTGAAGCTGCTGACAGACAATATTTTGTGCCTATATGCAAATTAGATTAAAATGGGACAATTTTCATGCCAAACAATGTCGGTGTTGTTCCCTCAAATTTGAGTCTGGAAGTCCTCTGAAACATTTAGACCATCATAGGACACTAAAACTGTCTTAGCAGCTCCTTAAGGCAGCGTGAGCCACCCTACCTATTAAATGGTTGGGGAAACTCTGGGATACATTTTGGCCTTTAAATGACAAATTAATTTACAAAAAAACATCTGTATATGGTCCAAACCTCTACATGATAAGGACATTAGTAATTGTAAAACCCAAAGTATTTGTGAAATGCCGTGTTGCTTATGGGCAGAGATTAGTGGAGCTGATTCGATTTTGAGGTCAAAGGGTCAAAGGTCATGGTCATGGGGGGTCAAAAACACATATTCGGCTATAAGGCACAAGTTGGCACCTCGCCCCGAGTGCAGTCTAGTTTTTTGTGCAAACATGCAACCTACTTTTGTCTGTATGAAATTGGTGACCTCGGTTTCCCCAGCAAGTATACCGGCAGCTTTAATGCTACTAGCCTGCTTTCGTGATGAAGGTATGTTGACTGGTGGCTAACAGATTAGAAAGACAAAAAGCACTACAGCACAGGCACTAAACAACTGACTGATAAGAGCCGTTATCTACTGGACATCATTTAGAGAAAGCAAAATTCACAATGTCGTCTTTCTAAAACAGCTCTTTTGCAAGCAGTTACGTTGACAAAAGCATTATTGTACTGCAGGTAGTCATAACGTTTCCATAGATTATCTATGAACTTGTGAAACACACATACAGGCTCGGACTCTGATAGTTTGGACAGCTCATTGGGAACGTGAACACCAGTATAACAGCGTGAGATGCCTTGTTTCTCAGGTCGTGGTGACCCCCATCAGAGATGTCCCCTCTGTAACAAAAGGCTCCAGCTGCTCCCGTTGTTGTCCCTGCCAGACCTCCTTGCTCTGTCGCCCACAAAGAGAAGGAAGTGTTGTTCTGCCCCAACTGACTAACTGCTTCGCCCTCTAACAGGCTTTGTTGTCCTTCTTTTCGCATATAGGAGGACAGCGAGGACAAGAGACACAGGGCGTGTCTTGAAGAGTAATGCAAGGTCTCTCAAAATACCATTTGCCCGAGACGTTTTCAGTGAAAAAACGTAAATTATAATGTTCTTGTTTTTTTCCGTTCCTTTCATTAAATGTTGACATTTTGTTAATCCATTCGTAATCCATGATTACATTTTCAATCTGTTTTATCAAAGAAAATTGACTTGAGCCTTTGTTTTTTAATGTACTTTTAACATCATTCAGATAAGGGCAAATAAACTGCAAATGAGGAAGAAGACAGGTGAGGTCAGAAATCAGATGGGGATACGGAGGAATTATTGATATAGCCGTTTGCCAATTCACTGCTTTCTGCATTAATGGGAACTCAGCTCCGGGCAGGCCTGGGATTTCCAGTTAATGGAGTGTCTCATCCAGCACCACACAGGCGTCTGAGTGTTCATCTTCCATTAAGTTAAATTATTGCTACTGAAATAACAGCTCCACCCCAAATTGAATATCATGTTGTATATTACAGGCCAGGCCAACAGGGAAATCAATGGTGTCCAGAATGATATTACTAGTGTAAAGTTATTGGATTGAAGGGAAAACCACAACAAATGAACTTGTACTTCTAGACCGTTCATTGTATTCTGCATTCAGAAAATAATTATTGTCTGAAACACTAATTTTAAACATCAGAAAATTACATTTCAGTTATTCCCACAGTCGGTGGGTTTCAGAGGCTGAACGTTATTTGTTGTTTTCATGTAGGAGCCTTTACACTTTCACCCAACCTATAATTCCCACAGCACACCACATGTACTCAATGTTGGTTTCAGTGGAAAGGAGGATTAATCATGCTAAACTGGTACCAATCACAGCTAATCACTCCAGTAAGTTGTCACCCGGTTCATATCATCCACCATCCCAGTGGCACCTGGTTAATTTACATGATTTAACGCAGATTCTTATATGCGATGAAAGTCAGGTTGTTAAAAAGAAGATAATCACCCTCCTACTCTGGACTCACTCACCACTGGATGCAATCCACCGTGCTAAACGTGAAGCATTGATTGTAAATTACCCAATATGTTTTTCTCATTGCCACATTCCCCATCGTCCCTCACAGGATTATCCAACATGATCCGATCACACATATGCGATGGCATGCAGGAGTGGAGGTATATGTAACTTGGATAAGCAATGTTGATGGAAAAAAATTCCAATTGTGCCTCCTCTTAAAACATTTCTGATTCTGATTCTGATTCTGATTCTTGAACTATTCCTGGGGGAAATCCTCCAATCAGGGCCGTGCGTGGACATTTAGAGGGGCAGGGGCTCAAGTAAACAAAAAAGGCACCTCAGCGATTATATACAATTATAGACCTTGCATTTGTACAAGTGAGCATTGAAAATGTGATATATACCTTTATACAGTGATATGAATAGTGCTATTAAAAGACACGTGTACTACATAATTGGCCGTCATGAGCCATTGAAAGCAAGAAAATAAACTACACCAGTTGTTAATTACCGTACATCAGTTGTTTTTCATTCTCCGGAACCTCGTCCTTCAAATAAACCTCAAAGAATAATTAGAGCATCAATTGCAATTTATACGAGGGCTCCCATGGAAAAGGCAACATACAAATCCCCATGCATGACCGTACATCTGGAAGGCATTGGTGGAGCTGTTAATGGGCGCATGAAAGTAAGAGTGAAAACGCCCGAGGCCATCCAGTGTTCTGTGTCCCATGGCTCCTTAATTACTTGGAAGGTTGAAGCTTAGCAGGCGGACTGGGTGAGACAAATGAGTTCCTTAATCGTGACCTACAAAGCTCTGTTTATCAGCCGGAGAAACCTTGTAGACGTGTCATGTGATCCTGGAAGCGGAGCCATTTCAAACTGCCCCAGAATATCCAACAAGCATGGCAACAATCAGGTATAATAATGAAATGTACAGAAACACACATTTTCTTGATAATATATCAACTATAGGGCAAAAGGTGCTACATATACAAATGACAAAGGTCACTTGTATTATATAAAATGTATTTTGCCACAATGAACTCAGGATATATGCTTTCCAAGGCAGAAAACACAGCCAAACAAATTGCCGCAGCGTGTGCAACTTTTACATTTACTCCTTTAAAACCTCTTTGGCAGCATCTCCAGTAAACAAGAAACCATTACAACATAATAATCCACATGAAAATTGCCCAGAGCCATAAAGACAAAACACCAGATATTATGTTACATGCTGAGTGCACTGCATGATTCCTCATTGAAGTGCTTAGCAATCAAACACATATTGCTAAGCACTTTTGATTTTGATAACACGGTTACTCCATGATAACAATCATATCATTATGACGCATCGCACACTATATTATATACGGGATCAATGTTAGCTGATGTCTTTACTTTTTCATCAGTTTTGAGGCATGGATAGTTTCAATGCAGCGCATCACTTTGACTGCTGAGCCTCCATAGGTGTAGTTGTGCACATTGATCTCAGAGGGAAATATCTCTATTCTTTTCATGGGATTTAGACTGGTCAGAAATGTAATGCAAACTTAAGACTGTTTTAAAAAGTCCCGCAAGTCGGCCTTCTGATTTACCTCTCCCTCACTCCTGGAGTGACTTGCCTTCATTGGACTGATCAAGGCGGTTGTTGTCATGACAACATGGTGTTGCTGTTATCATCGATGGCATCGGGTGATTGTGCTGCCTTCTGAGTCAATAAAGTGAATGTGAAGATGCTCTGCGAGGCAATTTCCTTGAAGAAGTTAGTACAATGAAACGTTTGTCGCGCTCCTGATTATCTACCATTTCTCATCAAGACAAGATTGAGAGTACAAAGGATACGGCTACAACAGAACACAGATTCACTATAGATTGAGGAAAACTGTCATCTGTGATTGGTTAAGGATATCGACTTGCCAATCAGGGCTCATCCCTGATTGGCAAGGAGTTGCAGGACTTCTATCATGCTGAAATGGAGTTGAACTGAATGTGTGTTCAAACCATGACCCTTTCATTCGTTCTGTAAGGTAACCCTGTTTTCAGCATGCAGCAACTCTGCAGCAACTCTTTCACTGAACTGGGAAAAATGTAAGACCTTTGTTGCTATTCAGTATAGGAAAGCACATTGCCAAGGATTTCATATTGCTTGTAGCCTCAGGAGCCTATTAGTTCTGTACCTGCCTCAGCTGTGGGTGTTATCTCTGAAAATCATCATTCCTCACTCAGTGCTTCCTGCAAATGTCAACTAAAAACAGGGCTGTGCGAGTTCAACAAAATGATTGGCTGGTAGGAGGTATAGTTTTCAAGATTAGAGACAAGAATGAGTTTGCCAAAGATTCTGCACCCACTTTCTTTGCTACTTAGGCTATAGATGGCCTTCGGTGTTGGTTTACCTACAATGTCATCTTTTCACAAGAAACCGAGTGTGTTTCTCAGACTAGTGTACTTTACCTCATGCATAATGTAATACCGTCACTTAGGACGTCAGGATAGGACGACATTGGTAAATCATTCAGTAGCATTGAAGAGAACAACTCAAGGTCTAGGTGTGGATGGACTGATGGCATGAGACCTGTTAGAGCTGGGAAATCAGTCTGATATTCCACCGTCATGCAGCAAATTGATCCGTCGCAAAGAAAGATTTGCAGTTTTGGGCATCTGCATTCATTTAAATTGCAGATGTCGCTACGTTATCTATAAATCACAGTCAGACTGTAACCCGTGCAAAAGCATTACTCAACCGTGATATTGCCAGCGTTGCTACAATGGAGTTTGATCACAGAAAGATCTAAACAGCAATGGTAAACATCAGGTTTTGGTGTCAGTCCCTCAGAATCAAAGAGTTGGGTCTTCTTTGTAGACTCACTATTTTGCACCGACCTTCAACCATCATACAGGGAGAAATCTATCGTAGAAGAGGCAGAGATACAGATTTCTCCACCGACAGCACCCTCAATAGACCAGAATGCAATGCAGCCACCAGACATGTTGCGTTTTGAGTAACGGGCGCAACAAAAAGTAGTCGAGGCAGGTTGAGGGAAAGTGGGTACAACAAAAAGGTAAATTATAACACTTCATCCCAAAAGAACTCCTGGAATGCATTGAACGTCTCAGATCGACGACATGTAACAGCGTAAGAGCATCCGAGGGTGGATTTTTCCTTCAACACTGATCAGAACTCCACTGATCTCCATTGACCCTGTATACATTTGCTCTAAATTTGACTCAGTATGTTTTTATGCACACACATACTGCAATCGGGGTTAACGGTACCCGTGCAAGCCCTCAACCAAAGCAGAGAGGAAGCAATTATTTACGGAGCGTCCGTGATTAAGATTTAGGCCTGCGACAGGTACACCAGCCAGTCAGAGCCAGATGGAGGGGAACACACATACTCAGCTGGCAGATCCAGGATCTCCATTAGCAGTGAAATACTAGGAGGCAACACCGTTTGGCATTAAGCCGCAGTACCATCTGGGTGGCTGATAAGGAAGTAAAGGGCACTGTGGTATTGTGCTGCCCAAAGATCAATGGTGGAAAAGACTGAAATGGCTGTGCTGTATTTCCACGAGTCTCCAACTTGCCTGCGCAGGATGTAAATAATCCTCAGAGGGGAATGAAGCATTTTAAAGGATGTACGGTAGAAACAAGGTTTTAGTGAGTCCTGTCCTTTCCGGTAAATATATCTTAGACTAAAACACAGACTATGCACAGTAAGGAAATACCTAAAGGACCAAAAGCATTGCGAGAAAATTCAGCAATGTTTGCTGTACAAACTAGCAGCACATATCAGACCTGCGTTCAGAAAGGTGTTGAGTACATACCTTCCAATGTCAGTAACTATGCAGATCCAGTACTGCAATGTAGCTTTATGTTCTCTCTCTCTCTCTCTCTCACTCTCTCTCTCTCTCTCTCTCTCTCTCTCTCTCTCTCTCTCTCTCTCTCTCTCTCTCTCTCTCTCTC
>OMOT01027655.1:0-12619 GCA_900312575.1 Acanthochaenus luetkenii | reverse complement strand
CTCGCACACACGCATAAATATTTATTTAAATATACATACAAAAACATCACAGTGCAGGAGCAGATACTGGGTGTTGATCTGCTTTTCTCAGCTGCATGTTTGGGAGAATCAACAGGGGCTCATCTGGGGAGGGACCCGGTGCCACTTCCCCTTTCCAACCTAGTGGTAATCAGCCCCCGCTGTGGGATGACTTAATTACTGTCAGGGAAGGAATGGTAATTAGAGGAGAAACGAGAGGCTATAAGGAAGTGTCAGGGTTAAGTACTGACTAATTCACTGCATGGGACGCCTGTGCCACTTTCCCTCGAGATTGCCAATACCGCATCACCACAAGAGCAACAAGCTGTGATGAGGAGGAGATACTGTAGTCAACATGTTGTAGTATTGCAAGAGCAAAGCCTCTTGGTTACCATTTGTGCGATGTGGTGATCCAAACTGGTTTGTTGTGAGTGTTGTGTTTTTTTATGTTCCTAGGCAATTTTATCCAAGACTCCAAATATCCTGCATGTCATACTAAATATCCCACTAAAGTGTGTCTTGTAGATTGTTTCAAAATATAACACCTCTAATTTGTTTCAGGGTGTAGATTATACACCAGAGCAGGAAGGATTGCCACCTAATATGTCCAGCCAGGCAAGTGTAGCAATACTCGTTATGAGGCATCACTTCTTTCGAGGAAATAATCTTTACTTGGTTATAATGATCAGTCAATCTGAATGTTGTGAGATCTTGTCGGTTCAGGGATTACTTTTCTCTGCAGAAAATGGAACTGAACAACGATTTAGGAATAATTGGGAATATTTATTGAACTACCTACTAGACAAAACAGCATGATCAATGAGATGATGGACATATGGAACAAATGAGCGGATGAGACAACCAGAACAAAATACAGAATTTAGGCATACAGTATAATAATTAAATGAAATTATGAATATTAATTGGCAACAGTAAATGTAATTATGGAAGTTTGGGGTCAATGAAACCAGAGAAACTAGGCGGGATGCTATCGGGGACAAATTTGACTATACTAACTTTCTAATTGAATTATTAATAATTTAGCAGCACTCTCGCATCAATTCTCTTAGCAGGAAAATATATCGGAGCCTACTTGTTCTCCTTTGGATGGTATCAGTTGTAAGGACGCCGATCTTCTGACGATCACTGAAGCTTGGGAACAACTTCGGTGTAAATCGGGTTGCCTGGCAACAGCAAGATGGAGCAACAAGTCGGTCTCTGATTAATTCTGGCCATCAATGTTGTTGAGCTCCAAGACTGGCTTTCCCAGCTGTCTGCGAGGCCATGTAGGATGATGGTATTCTTGGCAAGAATACACAGCTGCAGTTTGGTTCCATTGGTCAGATGGGACAGTTGACACGGAGCTTCTGACTTTCCTAACTTTCACTAATTACAGACTAAAAACAAACTAGTTCTTCAACATCGTTGAAAACACGACCACTGAGACGCTTCCAGTTATCTATTTAGAGCGAGGCTCAAACTTGAAAGTGCAAAGTGGTTTGCAATAAAACTGAAAATAGCAAAAAGCAAAAGAATGCAAACATATATTATAGTACAGACTTCAGCTTTCAACTAAGATCTTGACTTTCTTTCTTTATATTCTAATTTTCTCCATTTTTCTTTGCGCTAGTCTTGTCTTCCTTCAATCTTACTTTTGTCTTCTACTTCTGTGGTTTTGTCTTTTTCAGCTTTCTCTCAAAGGATACGGACTTTAATTGTGGTTTGTCAGTGCAAAAAGATACTTGGCATGTTTTTCAGGTCACTCCTCGACCCTGATGATCTGACTGTGTGTGTGTGTGTGTGCACTGTGTCATCGTCCAGGGCAGCAGGATGGGTGTGGATAATTAATGGCTTTGTCTTGAGAAGGGATCTGCATAGCTGAATGGAACTTTTAATTGTAGTTACTTGTAGTTACATGTAATGATACAATTTGGAAATAACGCTTTTGTATTTCACATTATCTACCAATTACTGTTGTCAATCAGTAGATGTCATGAAACCTGTAGACAAACACTTGTAGATTGCATAAAACACTAATTAACACGAATACAGAATAAAAACCTTCATAGTGAAATTCACACACTACACTCTAACTACAAAAATAAACTATCACAGCAACTTTTTCATAAATTGGCTTCATACCATGCAGCTTTTGTGCAACTATTTTTAAATTCAAACAAACCTTTGTGTTGCTGTGACACCAAACCAACGCTGAATATCCCCAATGATAATAGATAAATAAATAATTGCATTTAAGTTGTATAATGCAAACCAAACTTCCTAGACTGCATATGATTCCACCATTTGTTCCTGGAGAGCTCTAATATAATTTAGATTACAGCCAAATGTTCTGATGTATACCCACCTTTGATCCGGTATGCTTCAATCCCATGACTTCAATCCACAGTTACAGCAGAGTAATGGCTTCAAGCAATGTTATCTTTACATAGAGGCAACACAACATGTTCATTAACTTGGCCTATGTGGTCAAGATGTGTGGCTTTAGTCAAGTTTGGCAGAAAATACTAACAAAAGACTTTCAGCAACATATGGGTGCATTCTTGTAAGACTGGCTTGTCTAGATAACAAACATTCTTAGTAACAAAAATATATATATTTGCGACTAGTAAAAACATGAAATTAAATGCTAGTAAAATCTAAGAACCAAAGTAAGGTGGAAGAACGTGTTTTGAGGGGAATGGGCTACAATACGATGACAGACAGGCTTATTTAAGAGATGATCCAAGACAAATACTCCTAGTGTAAAGATAAATGTATTTATTATAAAAGAAACATCTTTCATCAAACACTCTCAGGGGAATCAAGCATTGCAAGACAGGCTCACATTTGAAAAAGCAGAGGTTACAGCAGAGGTTTGACCCGGAGATGACCGGGAACAGGGCATATTATTGGCTCCGCACAGGTTGAGGATGATGGATGGATGAACTTTTGATAGCGGAACTCCATCGAGGGCAGGAGAGCTCTGTGAGAAAACAGCACAAGTTTGACAAATGAGCAAGTATTAGCAAAAGCAAGGAGGAAAACCAGTGTACAATAAGCTGTGACGGGGAGAGTTCAGTTGATTTTCAGTATAAGGTAAGGCGCTCTTTGGATTTAAGACTTGGTCATTAGAATCGGCCAAATGTACGAACACATGGCAAAGTACATGGCACTCTTACTAGCAAGTATGTAAGAATGCCTTCATTTAATGGGTATGTACAAAATGTCAGATTAACAGATGGGGATGCCTGGCAGTCTACGATTTATAATGTGGCATTCTTAAATAGCAAAGGATAAATATATACGCTGAATTATAGGTGGAAATGGTTAGACAGAGGGTGAGATCAAACTCATCCGTCAAGCGATAAGCACAGCAGAGTGGAGTGACACCGAGCACACATTGGTGAAATAATAATGATAAAAGTGCATATAGCTTGTGAGTTGCTGTGTTCGGTGTTCTGACACTTTCAAGCTCTGAATCAGCCCACTGTAGCTAGATAAACCCAGAGCCAACCCGGATAACGTTAGCTACCAAGTCATTGCTGTCTGAGACCGATGTATGAAGCATCTCCCATTGAAAATGCTCTACATTAAGTTCAAAATAAATCTGGATGAGTAGAAATGCAGAGCCACAAGCTACCTAGTTAGTGATGTGGGGCACAAATCGCAAATGTATTGTTTAGGCTATGATCCAGTGAACCTATCGATCTTTGCCTAAGTTAACTTGCCAAACCGCTAGCTGAAAGCTGTAAAGTTAAGCTAACGTTATTACCATGAGCTTAGCTCAATTTTATCCGGATTGAATCACATCAGATGAAGGTTTTATACAAGTGAAGCCATTGTTATACGGAGCAAGATCCAACGAGTAGACGTTAATGTTAGATGATAGGGTCATCTTGCCTGGATCTGTTAGGCCACTACTCCAACAATGGTTTCCATTTTTCTTTACCTCATCCATTGTTTTATATATCCATGTCCATGATGCGTTTGATGTCATATCTAATGGCTTAAAGCATATTTCCCAAACAAAATGATGCTGAGGATGGAGGTATGATAAAGATTCCGGATACTTTGCCAACCAAGGGAGCATGCGTCTTAGAATCAATGGGAAGCCCCAAGATTCAATGCAAGAACAATGCATCACATGCATATGAAAAGAAACACCTGTGGTTCTTAATTGATTGTGTGATGTGTAGCATACAGCACATCTCAAATAAAAAATATTCATCCCCTTTCTTGAGAAGTTTGTTCTTTCCAATACAACTTGCGAAGAACATTGATGGAGACACATGATGGACTTGGTATTCTTGGATTTGATCATCACCAAGCGCGACTTTCCTTTTGTGTGGAAACTGTCACTGTCCAAGGTGCTGAAATCTATCCTCAGGCCATGTCAAGCATCGTATTAGCCTCAGCACTCTCTCTACAAGTTATATATGCCTCTGCACTAATGTCACCAAGACAGTCCACTCATTGTGCTGTATTGATTTAAGTTATTCTGATTTAATTCCATTACAATGTACCACTACTATAGCAGTGCAAAGTGAATTGTTATGTCTTTGAATTAAAGAGAAGGAAGGAGAATGTGAGACACTTTGTTTCAGGTAGATAGAAGAAAGAGGGGTAATAGAATTGCATGAGCTAGATTTGACCCATGGCCGTTACAGCACATAGATGGACACCCTCATCATAATGCTATTGTACTTGGTGCATGACTGAGAGTTATTGCTTGGCAAATGCAGTTCAGCAGCAAATATATGGGATACAATAAGCAGCATGTAGGGCACTGACAGTAGCGTTTGTTTCTTATTATTGCATGCATGCTTTGACCTTGGTTTATGCAGGTTGGGAGAGCATTGTTGGTGGGAATTAGATTACACTAGAAGACACAGAGGACAATGAATTGTTTTATCGTCAACAATATAGAATGTACAGAAAGTCTCTGCAACATGTGAGATGGAAGCACATGAGGTGAAGGAATCTTTTTTTGAGCCACACAGGCTTTTGTAAATGTACTGTAAACAATATTCTTAAGAGTGATTATTCAGTCTTATCAGGTATATAGTTTTTCCCCTTGTAAAGAAACACTTACAAGGTATTTAGAGATTTCGTATAATTATGCAGGGTCAGTTTCATTCATTACCATTCTGTATTATTCTCACTCTACCCATTGTCTGTTTGTTGTCGTAGGCTGAAATTAATTTCTGTGCAACTTCTCACATTACACAATTAATTAGATTAAAACACGTACTCGTGTCACTCATCTGCGTATTTGCTACCATTACCATGTCCCATCAAATTCTTACGATTAAAGCGGATTAAGAGATTGTGTTTGATTAGAGCCATTTTATTGCCTGATCACAATTACAGAGTGCACGAACTAAGCTATTATGCCAGCAATCACATTCCATTTAGACAAACACATTCCATTTAGACAAACACATTCCATTTAGACAAACACATTCCATTTACTGAAATGCTCCAGTCACTGGTTGATATCTAAGATGTTGCCAACATCTTATATGTGAATATCAAATTAGGAGAATCTTTATTGGTAAATATGTTGGTACATTTTTTGATACGTTTGTGAAATATGGTAGTTCTTTTGGGCAACCATTTTCAATCAAATCATTAGCAACTCCGTTATTTTTTTACAGTGCTTAGTTTAATGTGTCAAATTGCATCATTATACCAGTTGGCAATAGTGATATTAGTGGTTAACCAATTAAATATTTATGCCATATATTGTATTTCCCTTTTCCCTTTTTGCAAGACTGGTGCAGTCTATTTGATGCAGAGACAAAAGTGAATGAAATGATGACCCAGCTACAGACTTCCAGAAA
Source organism: Acanthochaenus luetkenii (assembly GCA_900312575.1). NCBI lineage: Eukaryota > Metazoa > Chordata > Actinopteri > Beryciformes > Stephanoberycidae > Acanthochaenus > Acanthochaenus luetkenii. The sequence continues at coordinate 6,758 of OMOT01027655.1, read as the reverse complement.
AACTTTATCCCAACCCCAGTACATGTAATGGTAGCCCTTTACATTACGGTACACAAATTACAGGGTAATAACTGTGTAACTACAGATACATTCTGGTAATAAGAGTAACTATTTTGTAATTATATGTGTAATTTCTTGTGGCGTAATTATTAGCATGATAATAACAGTACTAGATTTTAGATTTTTAAACTTTAGTACATAGGAATAAGTTTACAGAGGGAATAAAATCTAATCCCTGTCTGTAATTGATTACTGCTTCAGTGCGTTGACCCGAATATGCATAAAGTTAACCTCAGCTCAACTTCTTCTCATCACTCTGGTTGCTGGCATCGTGCTGCTCGCTGCTGCCACGGCGCCGGCTGCTCCTCGTCGCCAGCACTCATTGAAAACAAATGACGTTTTTGGTAAGAGCGCAGGGTTAGGAGAAAGTGCCCTTTAAGCCTACATAACAGCACCACAGCATCAACTTAATTGTAGGGACTAGTGTGAGTGATGGTACGTTTCCACAGGGGCGTCATTTGACCCAATATTGGCCTCTTGATGGGAGTGCCACTGAAATAACGTAGGCAGTGTCCCGATAGGTGATTGACAAGTGCTCTCGTCTACTGACTACAACCATGCACCACATGTTGGGCACATGTTGGGCTGTCCTTGGTTACTCTCCAGTTTTCAAACTGGAAAAACACAGCGGCTCATTCAGAAACGTTCTCTTATTTTACCTAAGCAGTCCGCCGTAATCTGTTTCTTGAAACATTTGAGGCCGGGAGGCAACGAGTCACATTGGATGCCATTGATTTGAATAAAGTAGACTAGACCGCAACCTTATTCAAATGTGGAGATGCCCAACACTACCAGAATGCATTGCACGTCCGATTACATAGAAAATGAATTAGAAGCGTGGAAATCACAGAACATGTACCTTGACTCGTGGAGCTAGGCTAGGCAATGAAGCTAGAAAAATGAGCTTGTCTACATAAATCGGTGCAACCTCTGTTTTAGCTAGCGTTAGCTAGATTGTTAAAAACAGAGACAGTCAGTTGCGTTGTGTGGGAATGTGCACCTCTGTAAAGGCCTGTCACGGTTACAGATTGTCTGAACCAGAACAACACAAAAGTATAGAAAGTTGGCACCGTTTTTCGCAATATGTTTCGGTGCCGGCCTGATTCGGCCATTACCCAGCCCTAGTGACCACCACCTCTGCACATGCTCAGAATTGACTGCCTGAAAAATCAAAAGATGGCTTATAGTTGGTGCCTGCTGCCTGGCCCTTGAGAAAGAACCACTCTGTCTCCCTTGACCCAGAACAGAACAGACTTCTATAGACTGATATTGGAAGAGCTGCTGCCCTGAACAAGGACCAAAACTCTGGGAATGAAATGCTTTTTGTGTGTGTTATATTATTACTCTCTCCCTCCTTTGTATAAAAATCACCATAAATAAGTGAACTCATTTTTAATGTTTTCACATCATGTTTCACTTATGATAAAAATAGCTGAACATATACAGTATTTACAGCTTATTGTATACATTTATATAAGAAAATTAAAAGGAACAAAAACACTAAAACGATGTTCCTAAATTGCACTGCAAGTGTAGTATTTTACTACAGCATCTTGTATTGTTTGAGCGGCACTAGACGTACTCAGATTGGAGTACTTAACTGAGTCTCACTTTGAGAGTCAGTAATTATTTCTCTCTACCAGTTGACTTATTTAATTTGTGTCATCCTTTCAAGGTACTCAATGGTAGTCGGTTTTGGTGGTGGTGGATGCCCTTTAAAAATATATATATTTGAGCACCTGCCCCTTTAGAAGTCTGTGCACTGACCTGTCGCCGGCACCATGGCTGTCAGATGGCTCTGTTTAAAGAGGTGATGTGGTAACTACCTCATCACGCTATTGAACCAAGTATCTGCAGAGTACAATCAGTGTAATACTGAGGTACCAAGCCTGACTTTACTTGGCTGTACAGTTCCCATGGTGTTATCTAGTACTTTCATGATAGGTATTGGGTAACAATACTGTAACAACTTCATCCATCTTCTGAACTAGAATATGGAAGTTCCATTGAAGAGACTATTATTTTATAGTAATTGTTCAGCAATGATTGCACAAGTTACTACATTAATGTAGTACTGTTATCATGCTAATAAATACTTGTTATCATCAGAAATTACCTGCATTTAACCGATAAATTACACATTATAATACAACATGTTTTAGTATTATTAATACCTGAAATTACCAGTTACTTTCTGACAATGTCTCTGTAATTACACAGTAATTACCCTGTAATTTGTGTGCCATAATGTAGTACTCCCAGTTGAACTTGTTCATTCACTTCATCTCCCTCTGTGTGGACCTTTAAAACTAGCTTTAGAAAACAATACAACAGTAACAGTGAAATTGAGTCTTGCCAGCTAATTTGAGAGTTGGCAGAATAAATTAAAAATCCCCCAAAACTAAGCCCTCACACTTGAAGATGAAAGCCAGACCTTCTTTTTCTCCCTTTGATCTTGTCTCACAATAGCCTTGGCATAATCTTTGCTACACAACCTCCTTCTCTCCCGCTCCATCCTCCCCCGTCCCTCTCTCATTCTATCTTGCCAATATCAACAACAGGGTCATTGCCAAGTTGATGCCACCATTTTGCACAGATGGACTCTGCAGGCATCAGGCATGTTGCGTGATGTCACATCTTGGAAAGGTTTCGCAGTAAGCTGTAGCAGGGCAGTGTAGAAAAAATATAGCGGCAAACCCAAGCCCCATGTGTATAAGTACAATATTTGCATGACAAAGATAGTGATACGTAAACATTATAACATGCAAACAGTATAATTAGGATGCAATTATGTGCCAAAACACTCATGAACACATACAGTATATAACATAAAAGCACAATAGAACCAACTCACACATACACTGGGTTCCAGATTGTGGGGTTGGAGTGGAGAGAAAGATTGAGTATCATCTCTCTGACTTACCGACCTTTATAACTGTGGTGTTTGGGAAAACAAGCTTTGCTCGCTTCGTCTGTATACCGTATCACTTTCTATCACTATCTATTTCTAAAGGCCCTAGGTAAATGAAATTTTTTGACACGTTTCTGATCAGGCTAATGATCACAATCAGTTATGAAGTTGTGTAACAGTAATATACTTTTAGCTTTGAAGGCTAAAAGGCATTTAGCAACTCTAGTCCTCGCGACACAAAGTACTGCTGGTTATCATTCTAGTCGTCTAAAATGGAGTGATTTAGACTTGGTAGTTAATTGCATGAAGCCCGGTGCATGAAGACCTTTCTGTGTGGAGTTTCCTCCCACAGTCCAAAGACATGCGTTTGGATGTAGTATGTATACGATGTGATATGTATATGATGTAGTTAACATATGATGTGTATATGATGATGTATATGTAGTGTGTACATGATGATATGTAAGTGGCTTTGGATAAAAGCGTCTGCTAAATGCCATAATGTAGTAGCAGCGTTAGTAGCAGCAGTAGTTTTGGTTGTAGGATGAATAAGAATATGAATAAATAATGGGAATTCTAATAATGGAAATTTAGTAAAAATAAAAATGTTTGCTGGCAAATATTTCAGTCACAACTAGACTGAGCTGTGTTTTGCATAAAATGTTTGGAATTTAGCAAGTTTGCACGAGATGCCGCTCTCTCTCTCCAGTGCAGAATGAACTTTGCATGATCAGTTTGTATCACAATGGATAATCTATGCTGATAAAACATTTTTTTACTGGCGAATGTTTTAGTTAAAACTAGATTGAGCAAGCAGAGTTGTGTTTTGCGTAAAAGATTTGGAATCTTTCCGTTTCGCTCGGTGTACTAGGCCACAGCCATGGTCCGACTTTGATGTGCCAGAGTGGGGAAACAAAAACCAAAAAGTTTTGTGATAGTACATCTATTAGTTATCTTGAGAGTCCAGACATTATTGGTCTTGAGTTCGATGATGATTGATCAAACTATCTTGAACCTGTCACATTGTTAATTTATCAAACTATTTACAGCTGGACATTGTAATCTACTGTATGCTCAGTTTACAAGATATCATTGCAATTGTCTGTTTACTAATGACGATTTCAAAAATCATGTCCCCCCCCCCCGTAACGGTAATGGTTCAGAAGCACAACGCTGTGGGATCACAGTCAGTTTTTGCTATAAACAGAGGGGGGGCGACTTCAGAATCAGTAGGTACCAGTGTATTAAATATTTATCTCATGTCCTAAAAATTGCAGCTCTCTAGGACAAAGCGTTAATATTTTATACCCATACATTTTCAGTTTTGAAGGTGATTATAGCACCACCTTTTGACCAATCATGGTCATATTCAATGATTTATTGTTGAGTCATGTCTGATGAGTTTTAACGAGCTGATGGGAATTAGCTAAATGTGTGGCTCCCTTTTGACAATTTTGTAAAAAACTGCCATGTTTTGGCCAATTATGTAGTTGGCCATGATTTTTTTCAAATTCCTTTGTTAATAGCGGCCAAATGGTTCATAGTTGGTTTGTGTATCTCAGTCCCCTGAAGCTGTCTACTGATTTTGGTGTAAATAGAACACAAATTTAAAGAGCATTGAAAATACAAAATGGCGAGAGATGAAGATAGCGGACAATTGCAAAGTTGTAGATCTACAATATGTGTCCAAAGTTTGGCATCAATTGGACTTGCGGTGTGAGAGTTGAGGGGCCATAGGAGTCCGCCTGCCAAATATGGTTGCTCTCGGACTTCAGCTCTCTTGTTCTAAAGAGCGAGAACAACAGAAACCTGTGTTCTAGGAAGTGACTTGAAGGATTGAACAGATTTTGCCACGCTATGCTCCTCAGGCGATGCTCCATGTTACTCAATATGCATATTGTGATGAATGTATTCTGTACGCAGACTTGCTGCTTTTTTCAGAGAGCAGGGTAGGACACTACAAAGTATCTTTCACCTAATCAAAGGAAATGTGTCCAAGACTAAACCATAAGCTGATTTGTATTGTATTTTTTGACATTGATCCAAGACAAGGGCTTGTACCAAATGAGAAAACAGAAAATATTTTCCAGGAATCTGAGTCAAAGAAACAAATTACACACAAATTGCATCAGATCTGACCCATCCTTCTTGCTCTCTCTTTCTTTCACTCAATCACTGCCCACTTGATTTGGAACATACCCGTGCGTACATACACTGTTAATACTGTACATGTGCACACACACACACACACACACACTCAAACACACAATCACAAAAATCTCATCATGAGCAATTTCATGTGGAGCCTTACAGCTCATTATCTGGCCCACTTCACCTTGAGATTTGTTGATGTACAAACAGACACAATGCAATTTGCATGCATTTGTTCCCAGCAGCTCGAAAAGTGGTAGTTATGTAGAGCTTTACAAAAGCTGAGAGAAGGAAAATTACCTGTCTCAGCCATGCCAACATTTCCAACTGAATGTGTGTGAGAATGTGTGTGTGCGCGCACCTGTGAGGTGAGAGTGTGAACACACTGTAGGCACATCCAGTGCTGATAGCAGATCAACATGCACATATGTTTGAGTTTTGTTTGAGAATGTGCACAATACACAAAAATCCCAGCTGCCCCAACTATTTAGCACAATGTGATGTCCCAAAATCCTCTTTCATGTTTCCCAGAAGGACCAAACATGACGTTTTTCTAAGACAGTGTCAAAATCCAAACTGTTTTGCCCAACTCTTGTGAGCACCGCTGCATGCCAGCACATTTAACTGTTCGAAGAAACCAACCAAACTACTTACCACACTGATTTTCAGTGCTTGGTGGCATGTGGTTTTTAGTACTGCTGACCATCTTGAAATTATTTAGTTCCAAAAATGGCTGTGAACTTTGTGTGAAACTTGAAATTAAATGACAGTAATTGTTCTTCTAGAGGTCTTATTTCTAAGGAAAACTTTTTCAAAAGAGTTTTAGTTCAGGGATGTTTATATTTCAAAGACTGCCCCTATCAAGTTAGACAGGCTTCTCCTTCTGCATAAGATATGGTTCAATTCCATTGTGAAAAATAAGTAGCTCTCGTATCTAATTTCATTGCTGGGTTCCCTTGCTATGAAATGCATTGGCTATGACTCCAGTATGAACTGTTTAGATAGTGAATTAGCAAAATGTTTGATATTTTATCCTCCTTTTAGTTGTGCGCCGTTGCTGTGAACTGTGTATTACTCAGCATTAACTTATTAACAATATCAGCAATACTTGGTGCATTTTCTACCACATCGTCTCTGAAATTAGATTTTTATGAGTGATGGTGATTAAATTGTGATACACAATTTGAAATTCTAGCTTTGACGGATTGAAGTTGTTGGCCCCAGGCAATGAGGTTTGGGTTTGGCTATGGCTGGCATTACCCAGTGTGTCGATACCACAGTGTCTTCATTTGCATTTTAGGCAGCGGCGGAGCATTGTGCCGAAAAAGTGATATTTTCATCGGGCACACAGGTTTTTTTTTCTCGTGTCATGGTACAGTCGTGTTCTGTGCTATTTTCGTGGCTTTACCAAGCGATGCAACAGATCCTATTCAAAAGCTTACCCACTCTTTTTGTGAATGATGTGTTGACTAGTTTGACTGATATACGTTAATTCCCTAATTTAATTGAAGTTGCCTTATGTTCGCTCGTGGTGATTCTGCACCTCCTAAGGACATCAGGTTCCTGTTGGGAAAAGCTTTTGTGGCAGATCCGCTCCAGACTGTTCTCTTCGTCACAAAATTGTCAGAGCGTCATG
>OMOT01027654.1:0-15411 GCA_900312575.1 Acanthochaenus luetkenii | reverse complement strand
TGTGTGCATGCTTGTCTTTTATTCATGTAAGTTGGTGTGTGTGTGTGTGTGTGTGTGTGTGTGTGTGTGTGTGTGTGTGTGTGTGTGTGTGTGTGTGTGTGTGTGTGTGTGTACACGCACAAAGAGTGGCCCGAGCGCAAGAATCGATGTAAACATGACGGCAGGTACAAGGTCATCGTGAGTTTAAGCACAATGTTATGTTGGAGACTTGGCCACTGTTGGTAAAAGGTTGTTTATGTTACTTATCATAGCACCTGTAAACAGACAATAAAACTGTCACGACAACTGATGAATTGTAAGCGTGGGAGTTGGTCTAGTGACTAACTTCCAGACACACCCACTTCACCCCACCATGACTGTATAAAGGACCGGGGGAGGAGAGGGACGCTACACTTCTAGCAATCAGCAAGACATTACAGCTGAATTTTAGGATTGATGGTTTACTCAAAAAGCCACAGCGGGATTTTGCATTTTCTTGGCGGTGAGTTTCGTCCTGGATTCATGTTTTTGTCCGAAAGTGTGTGAATAGAAATGCACAATTTATATTTTTTCATTGCCTTTGCTTGTCAAATGTCTTCCTATGTTATTGAGGCTAACACTGAGATTCAAAGAGCATTTATTATGAATAATCTATGCTGTACTGTGAGAAAAGTGTATTTTCCTCAACATCATTCATTTCTCTTCTCTGCCACAGGCCACTGCAGTATGGAGGTAGCCGTACTGCTGCTACTGACTGTGCCGTTGACCGCTGCCTCACCGTTCAGACCAACACGCGGGTCAGTAAACAATCATCAACCACAACATACCACACATACAACTGACCGTAAACACCATCAGTTCTCATCTGCGAATGGAACGTTAAAAAAAAAAAATCTATATCTATAATGGACCACGATATAATACATTAGTATTGGAATTCTGATTTATTCATACTTGTTTGGTTAATAAAATGCTATTGGTAATCAACACCTCACTCTGTTCGGACCCACAGGACACAGTCGGACAGCTTCCCCCCAGGGACCAATGGTGTCCAGGCGTTAGAGGTCCAAAGGTCAGAGGGCACACAGGAGGGGCACGCGCCGCAGCTGAGGATCATCCCATTTCATTCAGGAGACAAACGTCAAGACATGGACGCCCTGAAAAACAGGTACACAAGAGTGCAGTCACTCACAGGAAGCTACCAACAACACTAGCCTACAGTTTGTGTTACAACAGCCTATAATATTTGGGTTCGACTGTGTATTCAAACCAAATGTACCAACGCACGAAAGTCGACTTCCACTGTATAAAAAGGGTAAATCAAATGTTTACTTTACTCTGCGTGGCTATAAAAGACTGACCCTTACGTTCTCTCTCTCCCTCTCTCTCCCTCCCTCTCTTCTTCGCTGACAGGGTCGCAGTGAGGTCACGGCCAAGGCGCGCGCCGCATGGATGCCACCTTGGCACGTGCCAGCTTCACAACCTGGCCAACACTTTATATCAGATTGGCAAAACGAGCGGCAAAGACGAGTCGAAAAAGGCCCACGACCCGCAGGGTTACGGCAGATAGTGGTGGACTGAGGAGGTGGACAGTGTCTGAATATAGTCTCTTATCTATTTGAACACCAACTATGTCTGTATTTACCGACTGACTGGTACTATATGGATTCGTGCCCTGTACGCACGTGGAATGTACATGTTTGAATATTGAGTGTAATGCCTAAACATGAGGATTTTTAACAAATATATATATATATAAATTCTTCAATATTTAAATGCATTGTCAAATAAATATTTAATATAAACTGGACGAGGGTGTGTGGAGTTCTGTCTTCCTTTAACACCACTGTCTGGTCTACAAATCTGTGCTTATATCTTATTATTATTATATATTTTGTTATTAAAAATGTATTGCAAAAAAATCGTTTGTTGTATTACCGCCATCTACTGGTTTCATAAATTACTAATCATGTTTCATTACGTTCCAACAAACCCACGTGTCTTTAGAAAATATTTCAAAATCTGCTTTATTCCATAGAATTCTTCCAGCTTCTGATCAGAAACGTGTATTTTCTCCTTTTCCTCACCTATCAACAATCGACAGCAGTAAATGACTTATCACGCGTACCACGTTCTACTATATTCACCAGATAAACCACAAACCGACCCCATAACCTGAATAGATCTTCCGGACAGGAAAGCTCTAATCCAATCAAATGCTCTTATCAGCATATCAAGTTCAATCGGCGTCAGAGAAAGTCACAGATCGTCTATTGACCTGAGTATCACATCCTCTTCTCTTCCTAAACCCACTCCGGTGTGATCGAATCCCCCCCGCTTCCTACATGGTATGTGGTCCGTGACTTGACATGTCCGTGGTAGACGGCCCCTCCTATTTCCCAAGTTTGAAGGGTTGTTGTTTTTTGGGTTGCGTGTGTGTCAAGTTTCTCTCCCTTCAGACTGAAAGCGCCACACCCTCACCTGTGTGTTCGCGCTGCTCCGCACCTTGACGGCGGAGTGAAAATGGCATTTTCATAGGTTCGAGGCAACAAACCCCGCACCTATACTTGTGAAATGGTCTGAAACTTAAAAACGATATCGAAGACTTCTCGACGGGGGGGAAACAAAACATGAGCGACACGGAAGAGGGAGGAGGCGGCGGAGGAACAATACCCAAATCTGAGAAGGACCAGGTTGGTATCCTTGACACAATCAACAAGATGGACACGAAAGGAAGCCAGACTGTGGGCGTGAAGAATGGTGTGGGTGGCAGTTATACGAGGTTCGGGCTTTTGTACGCGTCACGGTGAGTTAGCTTACTTAGGATAGCATGTAGCGTATGTACATAACGCACAATATGAGGAAAGTGCTCCTGGTAAACCCACATCGATGTAGGTGACCGGTGTCGCGTCTGAACGAGCCAACTTTCCTCTTTACGTGCCGACGCAGTCGTCGACTCGACGGAAGTTGACTTTGGTGCGGGAAAGGCACATTCGACAGTTTTACACATACGGCGAATTAGCTATCCAACATCGCTGAATACACAGACAGACGTTTTCCAACTCACCCTGGTTGTAAACGTGTATTTGAGAGCACTTCCGCGTACTTATTTCGTATGGTTTCCAGTCCTGAGAAGCAACGCTAACCTCGAGGGGGAAATAACTGCAGTGTCGTAAATACTGTCAGCAGTTCGTGTATCGACCTGCTCATTTGAGGTAGAAGCAGCTAGTTGGTGAAAAGCCCGTGGTTGCAGCGATACCAAACTAAACCCCTAACACTTACACCAGGCTCTAAAGGAAAATATTTTTATTTTTATTTTAGTTTTTCTGTTATTGATGTTAATATTGTAACGAATGTGCCGTACGGGCGATGAAGATAGCTTGCGTGCCCTGAACACAACACGGCAACAAACCAGAGAAACGACAGCAGTTCGCCAGAAGTCGCAGCAGGGCGTTCAGGCACAACGCTGCTCACCGACGCTCCTCTGTGCCAAAGTCAACATTTTGTCTCCGGCCTGTCTCACCATGTCCTCACGTTCAAATACAGCCTGCATTTGAATTATCAAGCGCATAAGACAGGGGATGTGTTGCGAATAATAAACTGTAACCTGTGTGAAATGTTTCCAGAGTTGGATCCCGAAAATCATCAAGAAAAGAGTGTGCACCACCTTTGTAGAAGATTCTTTCAGGTAAATATGCCACGCCTAAAATGAAGGTGCCAAACACTGGGAGAGAGAAAAAAAATCTGTTGTAGTAATGTCATTTAGATGATTGCGGTGATGCAAAAGAAGCAGACCGAGGTGATCTTATCAAGCTGATGTACTGTCCTCCTGCCTCTCTCAGTAATGGCAGGCTGTGCCAGTGTGGGGGCGCGAGAGATGCCCACGCCTCGGTGGCGCTCGGAGACTACTTCAGCACGGCGATGGTCAACCACTGGGACAGCGCCCAGCACTCCTCTGTATACCCGACCGACGCCTTCGGAGAGCTGCAGTTTGCGGGAGCGAGCAAGAGGCATAGCTATGTGGGTGCCTTTCTGTCAGTCTGACCAATGTTCTCCATCTGTGCTTAGCCTTAGAGTCTTTGCTCACGTCTAAGGCGTTTAGCGTTTGAAGGACGGAGGCGTCTAAAGGCGAGACAAATAATGATCCGAATAAATGAACAAGCTGCAAACAAAAACCGTTTTTAACCCTAATTTGACCGGACAAGTTGACTTGAGGCCTCGTTCTTATTTACAGTATAGGACTAGTCTGGGAGAGTTACACATATACATGAACCTGGGTTTCCCCCGTTGCAACCTCTGTCTCACATGTAAGTGCCTTGCTCAAAGGCACTTTGATAGTATTTGTTGAGGGAGGACAGAGCATTTCTACACAGTCCTGTACTCTTTGAAGTCCTGGCCTAAGCTTGTCTGTACATAGGCTCATGATGCCGCGTTTGAGATAAGCACGTGTTTATGTTTGCTGTTAATCAATCAGCTGTCATGTTCTTCCTCTCATCGGGCCTCTAGTTCCTGCGTCTGTCATGGGACACCCCCCCCTCTATGGCCTACACCCTGATGACCGCCCACTGGGGTCTGCCCCCGCCCAACCTGGTGGTTTCTGTGGTGGGCGGGGAAGGCAGGGCAAAGGTCAAGACCTGGGTACGGGAGGTCATCAGGCAGGGACTGGTCAAAGCCTCACAAAGTACAGGTGGGTGTGACGTGGATCACTAACGTACTACACTGAGTCCTCTTGAAGCGTTACTGGCTTGTCCCCCTTCTTTCTGAACCTCCGTTTCCAGTTTCCTGATTAAGTGTCAAAAGTCAAAAGGGAATGAAACATGCTCAAAACAAAAGGAGCCCGATGCAGAGCGGCAAGTGTTGAATCTGTGTTGAGGGAATGCTGATCGTACAGTTCAATTTTAGCCAGGTTCCCTTTTTCTTTGGCAGGAAATTGACTTGAAATCAACAATTTCTTGGAAGCGGTGAAAACTAACCGCTCAGGTCGGCGATGGCGGGGAAAAGCCCCGCAGCTGCAAATTATAGCACCTTTTTTACTATACGACTCCTTGGGGTCTGATCCTAATTTGGTACTACAATGGCCACTTCCTCCTGACTGCCGTGCCAAGGCCAGGTGGCACACGGCAGTACTGATCTCCCTTCGTCTGAGGTCACGCCAACTAGCTGTCCTCGCGGAGGCCCCAGATCAACAGCAAAGATAAATCGACGCACGCAATAACATTCAGTCGCACACATAAACACACACACACACACACACACACTGGCTGCTACTGCTCGGCCACAGACAGATTCATGGTTGTTGTGCAAGGGAGAGGATGCGGTACTGTAGTGTGAGAAAGGGGCGGTTGTCCCTTTCCTTTCCTTTCCGTATTCATGGGAACTAGTAAATATAGATGCACCTTTTGTATCGACAGACACGACCATTGTTGGACATTTGTGGTTTGAATTGATGATCCACTCCGCTCGTAGTTATGAAGATATAAACATGAAGCGATAGAACAATGACAAATGCTTGGAGAAATTCAACTACAGATTAGAGATATAGAATCATATTTACTCCAGATTAAAGTTTGCTCGAGTGGCCTAATTTCAAGAGTTTAGTGGAGTATGATTTAGTGACCAGTGCAGAAGTCATTGTGCCATTTGATGATTGCCATCTTTCAAACACAATCAAATTCCCGCTTTGTTCCACTTTTGCTCTTCACGCTCACACATTCACTGCTTCATAACCGCACCCAGGAGCGTGGATACTGACGGCAGGCCTGCGCGAAGGCGTGGGGCGGTGTGTAGGAGAGGCGGTGAGGGATCACGCCACCGCAGCCTCCTCGGTTTCCCTCAGCAAGGTGGTGGCGCTGGGCATCGCTCCCTGGGGCCTGGTGCACAACCGAGAACAGCTGGTCAACCCTCAGGTTATACACACGTGCACACAAACACTCCCTTCTAACGATTCACTTGTGGTGTAAAGTAATCTCACTGTAAGTCTACTATTTATTTTTATTTTCTAAAGATTAGATATATGAAGATGCAGTGCTGCTAATAATAATTTAACTTTAACAGTGATCGCTATATATAAGTGACGAGAGAGGCAAATGATCTAACGTTGGTGAATCCATCTTTTTCTCAATGGAGCGCTCACTCAGTCAAGGGGAATGCGACGCTCTTCTCTATTGCAGCTCCTCTTTGTGATTTAGACTGATAAGACAGGTGTATTTCTACATAGAAGTCTTGCCTACTGCAGCTTTAAGTGCCCCAAATACGTTAAAAGTATATATTGTTCAACTTAGGAGCCCCAACTGAGTGAGTTTATTCCCGCACCGGGACCCCGGCTCATTAACACATACTAGTGCTATGTGGGGATCCACCAGAAGCAGGCCCCTGACCCACTATGGGCCCTGACCTTTAGTTTTAAGACACCCTTCCTCATCCTATTCCTGGATTCTTCCATCCCGCAGGGCAGCTTCCCCGCTAAGTACTATGTCCAGAACACGTCCCGGGACTCCTGTTGCCTGGACAACAACTACCAGGCCTTCCTGCTGGTGGATGATGGGAGTGTAGGCCGCCGAGTAGAGACATGCTTCAGGGCCAAGCTGGAGGACTACATCTCCCACCAACGCACGGGCATCTGGGGTGAGAGATGGCAGACTCAAATGTTGTTTAGATTTGTTTTGTTCTTCGTTTAAAAAAAAAAAAAGGTTATTGATCTTTTGCCACGGCCACAACACTTTTGACTAAGGGATGTAAGCGACAACAATTTAGTCATTTGGGGAAGAACTGGATTGGTGAAACCAGTCTGCATGTATGAAGAGCAATTACCTACCATACCTTGCTCTTACTCCAAGCATGTACAATGAATCTTGATATCTTACTTGCAGTACTGCTAAATTAATGTAAAGGAAACACAGGGATACAAAGTGTAATCTGCCTACAACCATGAACACTGTTCATTTGACACTCAGCCCCTATTTCTAGTAATTTGAGCCATCTTGTGGTGATTCTTTATTACTGCACGTTGACCTGAGCCATTACGTGCCACTGCATGAATTGTAGCCTGAGCTCTTCAACATGTAAAATCAAGCAGAGAATTGTCAAATAATTCTACAGGGTTCTTTTTTCCAGATGCTTTGTTTCAGCTATTGGGCGAAGAAAAGAACGTGCGAGTCAATATAATCGAGAGCTATTTTCCGAGGAGGGGTTGTGATTTTTACGAAGTTGTTGTTTTTGTTTTTGTAGGCAGTGGCAGCATTGACATCCCTGTCCTTTGTATGCTGATATCAGGAGAGGTCACAAAGCTGGAGGTACAGCCACTGCTCTTTAGATTTACATTACAGTTAGGTCAAGCTTAACAAGTTATAGTTTATTACTTTTCCTTAAAAAGTCGGATGCAACAAATATTCATGTCTCCTTAGTGTAGAGACGTACAAGGTAAATAAATAAAGTCTCTCTCCCTTTTTCGTCAGAGAGTGGATCTCTCTCTGAAGAACTCCATGCCCTGGTTGGTGCTGGCTGGCTCAGGGGGCGTGGCTGACTTCTTGAGCGACGTCCTGGAGAACCTGTCCTCTGCCCCCGTTGTCCCGTCCTCCGGCGAGGGAGACGGCGAGGCGGGTCCGAGCGTCGACCTGAAAGACAGAGTGGCGGAACGGGTTAGGAGGCACTTTCCTAACGAAGAGGACACCGACAAACTAGTTGAACGGGTAAGGGCCGTGGACGGAGAGATTCAATCATCAACTCAACATCATAGAAAACAGGAAGGGCTGTGGGATTTCCAGAACCTGTGTGTTCTGTAGATGTATCCAGTTACTGGGACAGGAATGTGTTTTGTTTTCTACTGACTGGCCAGTAATTGCACGTTGGTGCTTAACTTCAAAGGCCCTGATAAGGACTTTCTGCCTCAGGCATCCTGTTGACTCGGCACGGGGAAGCCGTGCACTTATGGCGGCATTGGTTTGAGTCTGGCCCGGTGACGTTTCCCTTAGTCACATGTCACACTCTCTCTCTCTCTCTGTCTGTCTCTTTCTCTCCTCTCCTCTCCCTCCCTCCACTGTTCTTCACTGTGTACTGTAGAATAAAGGAGAAATGCACATAAATCTAAGACTATCACACAGTATTGTACTCGTATCCATGAGTTCCTGTGTACAGTTGATGCATCCGGTGTCTCCATGTCCCTGCTCTCCAGACCCTGAGCATCTACCAGAACAGAGACTTCATCACAGTCTACCATGGAGAACAGGAGGGGCCAGATGACTTTGACACAGTCCTGCTCAAGGCCTTGGTGGGAGGTACATGCCGCTGACCCGCATGATAGATATCGCAATGATTACGGGTGACATTACTTCCTTATTTTGGTGTGCGTGTGTTTCAGCTAGTAAGCAGCGCGTGTCAAGTGACGCCAGCCCCTACACCGAGGAGCTGAAGCTAGCGGTCACCTGGAACAGAGTAGACATTGCTAAGAGTGAACTCTTCAATGGAGACATCCACTGGAGGGTGAGGGGGCGAAGACATCGCATCACATGCTGCAGTTAAATAAATATTACCACTACAGATGCGTTCTGAAAGTGTGTTGTACCGTATTTATCACACAAAACACAGAAATTCAACAGAAATAACCTGCTAAGATTTCCACAATAGCTACATCATGCAATTAAATTGTTTATATGGCAGAACTACATGTAGATATCGTAGTAAAATGACAGAAATATCATCCTTGTATTGAATTGCATATTAAACAACAGCAGAATAACGCGTCACCTTCATCCATCTACCAGTATGAAGACCTGGAGGACTCCATGACGGACGCCCTGGTCAACAACAAGCCTCAGTTTGTGCGCCTCTTCACTGAGAACGGCCTCAACATCCTGGATTACCTGACCTACGGCAGGCTGGAAAGCCTCTACCGCTCGGTGGCTGACGGCACGCTGGCCTACCAGCTGCTGCAGCGCCGCCTAGTGGAGCGGCAGGGAACCTCTGGCTCGGTTCACGTGCTGGGTAACCTGCTGGACTCACCTGCCAAAGTGACAGCGGGGAACACGCAGAGTGTGCAGGCGAAGGAGCTCAGTCTTTTTGAGGTGGGTCTTAGGGAGCGATGTCCTCCGGAACATAAGGGATACTTTGACATTTTTATTTGACTGGTCGGTGGCTCTTATGGAAGGCCTCAAAGCTGCATGTAACTGGGTTGAGGTCAGCTCACTGACAATCTGTTATTCATGGGTTTATAATAGAACATTTGTTTGCAATTACTTCATTCAAAATGGGATATATGAAGACATTGTTTTTAGAAGACAACACATGTATGGTAAGAAACTTGGTGTCCCTATTAGCTGGCAAATGCAATAGGGTTTCTTGCATAAAGTCAGAAATGATATGAGGAAAACTTGTTTGCCCACTCTTGTCTTAGCTCACCTCTGTTCCCCTTCTCCCCAGGTGTCGCGGGTCCTGGAAATATTAATGGGTGATGTGTGCCAGCCATTCTACTTCACTGTTCTGGGTCTGGAGCACATCTCCTCCAAGAGGAGAGCTCTCAGGGTACTCGGCGCTCCAGGTTGCATTATTTCTTACCCACTATGTTACTGTGCAGTCTAAACCTCACTGGATTCTTCCCTCGTGCCTTTCCTCCGCCCCAGCGGGCCAGTAAGCTGCTGCGCGGAGAGTGTTTGTACCGGGAGCAGCGCTGCCTCTTCCCCTGGGCTTCGCTCTTCATCTGGGCTGTCCTGCAGAACCGCAGCGAGATGGCCGTCCTCTTCTGGGAGATGGTACAGCTTCCGATAGTCGTAGAAGGCGCCTAATTTATTCTGGTGGCTTTGGAATCTGCCTAACGGTAACTAATGTGGAAGGAGTTTGTACTCTGTCTTTCTCCCTGTCTCTCTCAGGCGGGGGAGTCGGTGCTGAGTGCTCTGAGCGGCTGTAAGATGCTGAGGGAACTGTCCAAGCTGGAGGGTGAGACCGAGACCAAGCTGTCCATGAAGGAGCTGGCCCAGAGGTTTGAGAACCTGGCACACGGTGAGACCTGGAATCCAACAATAACTCATGCGAACATGCAAAAACGGATGAGTGGACATTTTGTTTCACATCTCCACAGACATGCTCCGTGATATCGCTTGTTTACGCCTAAACTTCTTAACATCATTCCTCCATTTTGGAAAAACGATCCTACCTGAAGTACAGATGATTACATGCTCATAAAAGTAATAATTTGTACATAATTATTTGTTAAAGAGTAGGTTTCATTTCCCCCCCCCAAATGGTGAATATGTAAAGACACTCCAACTCTCTCTGCACTTGTCTTGCTCTCCCTCCCCTCAGATGTGTTCGGCTCTTGCTATCAGAGCAGTGAGAGTCGCTCCTTCACCCTGCTGATCAGGAAATCTCCAGTTTGGGGCGGTACCACCTGTCTCCAGATGGGCATGGCTGCCGACGCACGCCTTTTCTTCAGCCACGACGGGGTACAGGTGTGTCTCTCTGTTTTCAAGCTCGACTGTCTGAAGGTGACAGCGGAATGAAGCCTTTGACTTTATTGTGGCATCCTCGTCGAGTTTGTTTAAGCTTAATCTGTTTTAAAAGTTGTCAAACACATCAAGTATGATAACAACTATTTTTGCTGTATCTCAGATTTGCGCCCCTTGAGTTTCAGGCCACTGCTTGATTCCATTTATATGTTAAAAATGTGTTCAATAAATCAGACCTGATATCCTTCCTTCATATTGAAATACATCGTCTGCCATTGGTTAAGCCTGTATTTTCTCAGTTTTCTTATTTAAAAAATTAATTAAGAAATTGTTTTATTGATGGTGTACAGCATTAACCATAATCCCAAATAACAGCACTCACTCAGAAACACAGTACAACAACAGTATGAGGACGATAACGGTACAATACTATCCAAACAACACCACAGTACATACAGATACAGTCATATAAAGCAAATGGAACGATTACACGGTAGGTGTTAAAAATGGTGCAATTCCCTTCTCCTCCAGTCCCTGCTGTCCCAGATCTGGTGGGGCTACATGAAGAGGAGCACGGAGGTGTGGAAGCTCGTCCTCACTTTCTTCTGCCCTTTCCTCTGCTACACCGACCTCATCTCCTTCAGGTTAAATCCACAGAGGCGCCACATTCAAAAGCCACATTTTTTCCCAGAAGCTCTTGTTACAGCTCACACTGTACATGGCATCTGTTGTGTATATTGTGTTTTACAATTGTGCGTCATACTCCACCTCAAAGGGAACATGAGGACCAGCAGCAAGAGGAGCCGGGGAAGCCTAACGAGGACGCACCGGGCCGGGACAGCGACAGCCTGTATGGGACCACCATCTTCTCTTTCTCTGACATCAAGCACATGTAATATTCCTACATACACTGATCTGTGATTCTTTCTGTAGAGCATCACGAGGTCTCCTTTTTGTTTTATTATTTATACAGGACATGTGTTTTATATAGGCTTTGTATGATTCCTTCCTTGTGATTTACTGTCAAATGAAGGCCTCAGTTTGTTGTGGTGTGTTGATTCACTAAAAACGTCTTGTTGATGTTCCAGTGAAGCTGATGCACAGGGAGCAAACAGTCCCAGATCAGCAATTCTCAAAGGTGAGTCCTGTTTTAACAGTTAACAACTTTTTTTTTTTTAAGAGTAAAGGCTAATAGAGAATAAATAGTTAGCATAGGCCCATATGGAGCTTGGTGCAGCTATTGTGATTGTGCGGTGTTGCAGTGATCATTTTCCAATCCGGTTCCCTTCATGTTCCTTACAGGCATACCCCACTCTCCCAGCCCACCCAAGCGGCCTTTCATAGTGTCAAGATGGCGTCAGTTCTGGTTCGCGCCCGTCACCTCCTTTTTGGGCAACGTGCTGATGTACTTCCTCTTCCTTTTTCTTTTCGCCTACGTGCTATTGGTGGACTTCAAGCCCCCGCCCCCCTTGGGCCCGGCCGTTACCGAGTATGTGCTGTACTTCTGGGTATTCACCATTGTGTGCGAGGAGATCCGGGAGGTGGGTGGAGAGAGACGTCTTCCTTACATTTTTACACTTACACATTGCAGCAGTAGAATACGTTTAAAATCATATATCGCCAACACTTTAAGGAGACAAACAGTACCAAGACAGAAGAATAAGTAATAAGTACCAAATATATCCATAATATATAGATCTAACAATGAATGTGATCAGTTTATATCAAAACACACTTATATATATTTTGTGTAGGATGCTATGTATTCCTACAGCTGATTAACCAACACGGTTATGACTGAGAAGTTATGTTGATTGATGTTTTCTCCTCCAAGACGTTCTTTGTGGGAACCAGGACTTGGCGGCAGCGGATGAGGCTGTACATGCAGGATGTGTGGAACAAGTGTGACATTACCGCCATCATCCTGTTCATCATAGGGATGATCTGCAGGTAGGGAGCAGGGTGACACACAGGGACCATCTATACATTATTACTGCATTACAACACCTGTTGAGTGTGAAGATAAATGTATAAATACAAGTACTATAGTAGCAATCTTTAAATTGCTAAATTAATCTCATTAAATGTGTCTTTGTTTTAATGCATTAAAATCATCATCAATCATGTTACATGTTGACCACCGTGTGGCGCTATTGTCATAGTACATTTGGTTTACTCTGTGTGTCAGGATGTTCAAGTGGTCATACGAGTTTGGCCGAGCTGCCCTGTGTGTGGACTACATGGTCTTCACCCTCCGTCTTATCCACATCTTCGCCATCCACAAACAACTGGGACCAAAAATCATTATTGTCGGCAAGATGGTGAGATATATCAAAAGATGGCCCGGAGTCGGCATAAGTCAAAAGTCAGTAAGCAAGATATCGGCATTATAATGACTGCAAAACGACAATTTCCCTCTATTCAGATGAAGGATATCTTCTTCCTCCTCTTCTTCCTGGGGGTGTGGCTTGTGGCATATGGAGTAGCCAATCAAGCTCTACTTTACTCCTATGATCCCAGTCCAGATCGCATCTTCCGCAGAGTATTCTACAGACCATACTTGCACATCTTTGGACAGATCCCTGTGGAAGAGATCGATGGTATAATGTGTGTGGTGTGTGTGTGTGTGTGTGTGTGCGTGTGCGTGTGCGTGGTGTAGGGAGAAATTGCAATTGAAGTTGTTTTAGTTTCAGATCAATGTAAGTGTATTGTATTTTTCTGCAGCCGGCTCTGGCCTGCATCCACATCCATCTTGCTTCAAAGTTCACTGGAGAAACGAGCATTCGTTGTGATAATAACCCGGTCCAGCGTAGATCAGTTCAGATTGATATGAGTGGGAGTCTTTTCATCCTCTCTGTATTGTTGTGTCCATCCCAGTGGGGAAACAGTGGGACATGGCCTGCACAGACAACGTGACCCTGATAGAGGACGGTGCTGAGCCGTGCCGGAGCCAGTACGGCAACTGGCTGGTGGTAATTCTGCTGGTCGTTTACCTGCTGGTCACCAACATACTGCTCATCAATCTGCTCATCGCCATGTTCAGGTAGAGAACAAGGGCCAGATGTCTCCATCTCTCGGTCTCCGCAGCTACACGGGCGTGTCCTGATCGTCTCTCTTGCCTTTTCTCTATCCAGCTACACCTTCTCCAAGGTGCAGGAGAACAGCGACGTCTACTGGAAGTTCCAGCGCTACAACCTGGTCGTTCAGTACCACTCCCGTCCTTCCCTGGCTCCCCCTTTCATCTTCATCTCTCACATCCTCCTCTTCATCAAGAGGAACATCCGCAAGGTGCCGTCCGTCAAGATCCACCACTTTGGTCAGTATTTGAACTGGGAGTATCTGAGTGAGTCGAATAAAGGCAATAAAGTAGTGCCAGGAATGTTGAGTGTGGTCATGAACGCAGAATGGTTGGTAAATTCATAGTTCGCACACAAGTGTCATCCAGTCACTGCCAATGTGATATTTTAATTTGGGTGTAGCAGGGTGGTGGAGGGATTACGGACACTGTCCTTCAACCAGAAATTTTGGGTCCAATCCCCCGTGCCTTTTGAGAAAGACACAATAATAATACTGACATTTCTTTGCGGTCAGTATTGGCGTTAAGAGGCAAAGCGGCTAACAGGCTAATGACATGGGAAACCATTCAGAAGGAGAACTTCCTCACCGCCCAGAGCAAGATCCAGAGAGGCAGCGACTCTGAGAGGCTCAAACGGATGTCTGCCAAGTAAGCTGTGCCATTTCGGTCTTATCTCAATTAGCAAATGTTTTTCTTCTAACTTATGGCATAGCTGCTGAAGTTGCTATTTATTTACGTATCTATTTGGCTCCAATCGTATTGAGGGGAATGTTGTCTTTGGCAGAGTGGACAGTGTGCTGAAACATCTGACTGAATCCAGAGACGTTGACCACAGGCTGAGGGCTTTGGAGAATGAGGTAAAACTAAAGCTCCCTCTTCATAGCGTGTCTCTGGTCTTCGTTGGTCTCCTGCCTGCAATGACTTCTCATGTATAGTATACACAAAATAATATTCACACTTCTCTCAGAGGGGCTTTTAAATCAGAGTTTGGGAGTCACCGTAAGCCGTTTCTGCCCGTTTTGATCCCCCTTTAGATGGAGTATTGCTCAAACGCTCTCAGCTGGATCGTGGACACCTTGGCACAAGGCAGCGCGGTCAAACCCGCTCGGCCTCCGCCTACGTTTAAAGGTACTTCTATTGAGTTATGAAGCGAGAACGTGACTTTATGCCGTTATGGTAACCATACAGAAGAAACCACATGTTAACAAGTCACTGTTATCTAGCCAGTGTTTGCCTCCAACCATTCATGCTCCCGTCTCTCCCCAGATGCAGTACCCTCTTCGTCCACGTCTGCCTGATGCAACCTTGGCGTACGCCTTCAGTTGCTCCAAGGCAAGAATTAAGCGCTTTCTCTTCGGCTGCTCCCGTGACACCGCCCTATCAGCTGTTGGCCAACCATAATGTTTATCATGTGTTCACTTGCCAAGTATTCCCAATGATCCCGAACGGAAACTCTTCACTGCTTTCTACTGTATTGCGTAAATACAAAGGCTGATATTTCTTTACATGTACAAAAGTATTTTATTCAAATGCACAGGGACGTATCTGTATTTATAGTGTGGCATGATGTTTAATGTACTTTACTGGCCAATTCTATAATGTGAGGAAAGTGTCTCTACGGCACTTTTGAACTGGTAGCTGGAACTCTGGAACTTTTTATATGGTTACTTAAACTCTGTTATTACGCTGTTTAACTGCGGGTTACACTATGTCCATATTTATCTTATTGTGTTCAGTTGGAAACACTGTTGAACCATGTTACGGATGAATGCCGATGTTGCTACCTTACTGTGTTCTGCCTATTAAATGGTGCATATAACGAATGAATTCTAACTGTAACTACAAACTGAACCAAATGGGGGCCATCATGTCCCAGCAAGACGCGTACAGTATGTAACATACAGTCATGTTTCATTGGCA
>OMOT01027650.1:0-13367 GCA_900312575.1 Acanthochaenus luetkenii | reverse complement strand
GACCTGCACTACATGGTGAGTTACCCACGCTCACTTCCTTTGATCCCCAGTATCCCTCCTTTAACCTCAGTCGTGGTTTTTCTGCTGATTTCTCATAAAGGCTTAATCTTGGTTTGGTAGTTTTCTCTGTTTCACATCACCATTCTTTCCATTTTTTGGGATCCGCAACTTTTTTCACTTCTTGCCCCTCTTTTGTGATCTTTTTTCTGTCTTTCTCTGCATGTCCCTGACTAGCTTGTGTCTTTGTGTATGAATCAGATATTGATGCAGCCCCCCATTAGCTGTTAGATGATCCTGTTAGCTTCCTCTGAAGTCCAATTTACTGAAATCCCCTTGAGGCCCCTCCCACCGTATTGAATCACACAATTCAGATTTGTCTTTCAGGAGTGACCAAAGGTTGCATGGTGTCTTTATAAGAGTAGTTACTACTGGGTGGATTCAACAGATAATTCCATTTCATAATTCACATTACATACGTGCATACTTAACACAATTTTTGAAAATTGATCAGACAGATGGAAATGAAAGCGTTACTCTAGTTTTTCCATCTGCCGTAGCCTGGCGCACACATTGTTTCACTAGTTATTCTCATTATATCATTGATATGCTGTCAAATGTTTTGATATCATTAGGCCTGCTTAGAGTCTGGTCTATCCTGCACCCTCAGACGTTCCCACCTCCCAGGCAGTCTTTCTCCAACTCAGTGCCTCTCACCTGCAGTCAGTAGGCTGCCTGGTTAGAATGGAAGAGCGTCTCAATAAGCAATGGGAGGCTGTTGCCGTGCTGACAAGGTTATAGAGCTCACCGTGTGCGACGCCACTCTGCTTTGGCCCAGTTGTCTTTGTCAGTAATGAGGATTGATGGAGGAGAGAATGGGGGTCCCAGCTGGCTGGCCGAGCCAGTGGGCACGTTCTAAATGAGACGGCCATGTTGTGTGTCAAGATTAAAACTCTTCCCTCCTTGATCAGGCTTGTTATACAGCTTCCCTCTAACAACATGGTGTTTAGATCCGGGGATTGGGGAGGCCATAGTCAAGTGAAGTTTATTTGTGTCGCACGGTTCAGTGTGTGTTGAGACAGTGTCACAGAGGTTTTGGTTCAATTCTGTGGTGATTTTGATGATCAGCACATGTCCTGTAAAGTGCCTGTCTGTCCCTGTCGGGTTGACTTGCAACTGCTATTCCTTTTTGCCTTTTAGCAGCTTGTCCCATGTTTGACATATGTTCTCGTAGATTTCGAGACTGTTTTTTGTGCTGCGAGTCGGGCAACGACTATTTGACCTCTTAGTTACCTGACGTTGCTTTGAAAACTCATCAAACTGGTGATTGTCAGACCTCTGTTAGCTGCCATACTGCCAATTGGCGTTAAATTGAATACTGACTCACTTGTGTGGCTCAAACTTATAGTCCTTTTTCATGTGATGTTTCCATTATTTTGTACATCTAGAGTCAAAAGAGGTTGCTATGCTCTGAAATAAGCACAGTGACATTCACGGGTGCAGCTTAGGTCTTTCCCAGTTAGAGGTGAGAAGTTATGCCTCTCAACCCCCTGACAACACTGTTCCATGTTTATCTCTTCCCAAAACGAAGGTCAGTGGTGAGTGTGAGTGTGTGTGTGTGTGGTTTTTGCTATTTAAGTGGCAGCGAGTTGTAAATTGGGGCTTGTTGGGCTCTGGAGAGCAGGCTTTGTCCTATTACACCACTCTGCCTCAGTGGAGTGGATGGAGCCGGGGCAGGATCAGCACTTGATTTTCTAAAGTCAATCCCACATGAATATGTCAAATTCTTGTTACAGTACTAGAAACTTTACATTGATGGGTAACTAAATAATTCTGAAGTGAAAATGTTGTGCCCTTGTCTATGTTATAGCACGGACTGATTCCTTGGCTGTGTACGTCAGCTCTGTCAGACTAATATCACTATACATTGATACCTGCTTTGAATATCTTTGATCATCTTTACATAACATGAGAGAATAGAGCCAGCCTCCATCTATCTACCTCTCTCTCACCCAGTGACATCAACATCCCCGCTGAAGTCTCTGAAGTCAGGTTCTAGATATAATCTGCCTCCTTTCTTTCCGTCTTTCACGCCTCTCCTTCCGCAGCCCTCCCTCTCCCTCAATCCCCCTTTTTCTAAGCAGACAGCTGACAATTTTCTATCTTTGCACAAGGCTTACAGACCACCTGGCTTGCTGAAATCTTTAGAGGATTTAGACAAAGGCAGTAACCTTTCAGCAACATTTCATCTCCACAGTAAATGTTGACCTTTTAAAGAGTCGCAATTTGGTCTCATTTGGAAATGAGAACTGCTCTCCATGTCATCTTCTCTTTCCTAAACTTTTCTAAATGTGTATCGAACTGGGGGAAAAGACAGAAATACCATCTTGTATTGTGCTATGTCGCCACCAGGCAGATATTTTTAGTCTTTAGATATTCTTTTGCTATCCAAATTAAACTGTACTTACTAGTAGTTGACCTCGTGGTTATTCATGCCTGGACATATGCACTCTCACCAGTAGATCCACAGTGTTTGTGTAAACTCTCATATGCACATACTACTGCACTCTATGCCTGGGGAAGCATAGCAGAGTGAAATATAATCAAGAATTTAATACTGCCATGGCAGCTCCTCGAGAACTGAGCTTTTACGATCGCCGGTCAAGAAATCAAATGCATTTGCAGAAACCGTCATCTCTCTTGCCAGTAAGATTACACATCGATTGGAACAAATCTGGCCTCTAATCGTTAAGAAGCAGTCAACCAGTCAGCCCACTGGGAATACCCGTATTAAAAAAGATTCACTTTTGATACAGTAAAGTGCTTTGGATAATAGCTTCCCCCAAATGGAATGTGCTATTTCTAGAGTAATTTTAATCCTTGTTCAAAACTGATTTTGTGTTACAGTGCAAACCACTATAACACAGCCAGCAGCTTTACATACCAATTTCTCTAGAATGATTTGAGGGCTTCTTTTAATCTCCCATCTGACCCACCCAAGGGTCCCGACTCAGGTGTTGAAGAGCAATGGTCTACAGCATGCCCGCTGTGTCCACGGTGTAGTGAGATCACTAATTAAACAGCGTTTACTCCGCCAGTCAGACTGCTGTGATCTCTGCCTACCCTGCAGGATCCTTCTAGAAGTGGATCAATAACAGCAGTGATTGTATTGTGTTGAAGCGCAGAACCCGAGACGGGCCTCTTTTGAAACCAATTCGATGGTTTTTTTATCGACTCGTGGAGCATGTGTCCTGGTACAGCCACGCTGTTCTCGAGTCCTAGCTGGTACTGACACGTGACGCTTGTTGAAGCCAAGCGGCTCCTTTTCGCTCTACTTCTGAACACGGTCTTAGTGGCGGTTTCAACAGATGCACTTCTTCTGGGACATCACTTCGTTTGAAGCTAGTGTTCGTCGAGCCAGCTAGCAGAGAATACACTTACATTTGGAGGTGACTTAGTGCATAGTAGCAGCAATGACTCGCTAAGGAAGAGCAGCATCAGAGCATACAGCATTTGCCTGTGGATGCACTCGTGTCATCGTAACACAACAGGGTCCATGTCTTCTTTCTCCTCACTCTCTTCTTTACCATCTTCAGTGTTGTTTATTTCTGCCTTTGAACCAAATGCAATGTGCTTGTGCTGTAAAGAGTAGTATTGAAAGGATATAAAATATGGTAATGGCTGCATGCATTACGAGCTCAAGGATTGGGACTGGATTGATTGTTTTTTCTGTCGTGGTAACGGTGGTGGTGTTGTTGATGTGTTTCGTTGTCCGTTTAGCCATTTGAAAAACATCAATGCAGGGATAAGATTGAGCACATGATGTACCTTAATGTTTTGAAGCCCCAGAGTGCCTTTGCACTGCTTTGTTCTATCACACTTACTTTAGTCCCTTTTGCAAAGGTCTGTGTTGGCTTATGACAGCCTATTTGAGGCCGTCCTTTAGTCGGTCAGAGTGAGTGATCCGTGCCCCCAGGCCCATGGCTGGGCCCGGCTGAATTCAGAGTGCATTTTAACCGGTTGGACCCCTGTGGCTGTTCTCTGGAGAGGCTGAGGCGAGAGCAGCATCCGAATGAGAGGACAGGGGAAGCAGAGATAGCAGAGATGGATTGGCCGCACAAGCACAAATACAGAAGGACGTAGTTTACACTACACTAGATGTATACTTTTCAGTCATGTTGTGCCGATGTCAGCTTTCTCTCTCCTAATGTATTCCCAGTCAGACCTGCTGAGCCTGTGGTGGGGGAGGGGGGGTGTTGGGACCACATTAGTCAGAGTGTATTGAAGACATTTCCCCACAGAGTTGTCACCACCGTGTCAGTGTTCGAAGCTTGGGCTTTTGTGTGGGGATGAATCGTTTAGCAAGAGGGGGAAGAGGTGACTGTAAATAATTTCATCCACTCAGCTACCTTTTGAGGATTGGATAAGCTCTGTCAAGTGTCCTTCGCCAGACAAGGGCACCACTCTAATCTCCTTGGTAACAGCTGAAGATATTTAGGGTTTCATTCAGTTTGATATTTCAGGTAGCAAAATGTGGAAGAAAAATTGTGTGTGTGCATGTGTGTGTGTGTGTGGTACAAATCAGCTCATCTTTCAGCACTGAAACCTCTAGCAATGTGAAACTCAGACAAGCCCATATGTCCCACTTATCCTTTATGTTTGATGCTTCCTGTGATTGCCTCAGTGATAGATATCCTAAACTGCCTGTTACAATTCTATCAAGTTCCAGAAATGGGAAACTTGGGTGTGCAGCAAGGCATAAAAACAACACGTGTGCACAACAGACAAAAGACACATGAAATAAACGCATTAAGACACATCAAGAAAGTGACGGAAGGGGTGGAGAGTCAGTCTGTGTTCTCCCACAGAGCCATTTATCAGTTAATCTCCAGTGGGACAACAAGGTAATGATCCATGCACTGCGGTGCTATTATTGTCAGTTTAGAGTGGGGTATTAAGGAAGCAAAGGAGATGCGTCATGGCGTCTTTTTCTCAATGTAAGTGCTCATTGAGGTTGTGTGTCACTGGTGTTATGACCAACATGTCTTGCTTGGTGAGTTATTTTTCTCTCTCGCTCTCTCTCTTAAAATGGGTGACATTCCCCTTTAATGATCCCCCACTCGCCGCTATATGGATTACACTGCAGTTTTCACTTTCAATGACACGCTGGCACCTCCTTTCTTCCCACCCGTTCCACCTCCAGCGTACCTCTACAGCTTCTGCATGAAAAACAGGCCATCAGGTTTGACCTACAGACAGCTCCTCCTCTCTATCCCCTGACTCTGGTGTGTGTGCGTGTGCGTGTGTGTGTGAGCGCCATGGGATTAACTTGAGGCTCATATTGAACAGTCAGCCGCATGGACCCTGACCCGTCACAATTTGTGTATGAGGCAGCACCTCCCATGGAGAATCATAATTCTTTAACAGACCACAATTACACAGTAACACAGAGAGCATTTAGGTCTCACTGCTCCACATTTGACAAGGTGGACTTTTAACTTTTCTGACTAAATGGTCTACTGAATAACGCTTTGTAATGACTAATTTATTTTGACTGTACCAGGCCGTTAGAGACATTAGACAATGCTGATGAATGATGCTCAGTGGGAAAATTGACACTTTCCTTTTACACATGTGTGTTTGTTTGTTTGTTTTGTGTTTTCTGCAGCCATCAGTTACAGTCAGCTATCGACACAATAGCATTCTACCCCTCCATCTTATATCCATACCACTCTGCAGCTCTGGCATTTATTTATCGGTCAGTTATCCATTGCTTCTGCCTGCCACGCAGCCTCGAAGGTGATGTAGTTTGTAACCAAAGATAGGTTTGACCATCACTCAGTCCCCCTCCCCCATACACTTAAATCTCATTTAAGGGGTTATTGACGTGGCCCCCTCTGCTGTAGTCAGTGGGTTAGCTCCCAGGGTGGAGGTTGAACTTCTCATTCAGGAGTTAATTGATCTTTTTTCTGCAGTGGCAGCATTTGTCCTGATCAATACTAGCCTGCAGAGTGTGCTCTGTGTAGGATTTATCTCAACTAGATTTAACCTAGTAGCCTTAGAACACAAACGTTCTGTGTTTTAGATTTGCATAGATTATTTGACAACAATTACCCAATGACTTGATCATGTAATTCAACGTTCTTTTTATTTTCATTTTTTTAGTAAATACATTGCATTTTTTTGGTATGCCCTTACAAAGGTATCACACTTTCTAACCGTACTATTATCACTTTTACCAATACTTATATAAAATTCAATTTTACGAGGACACTCTTTATTGTTTATTTTGTGCTGCAGGGTAGTAATGTGATGGAGGACCAGGACCTGCGAGAGATTGGGATCACAGACCCAAGCCACAGAAGGAAAATCCTGCATGCAGCACGTTCCTTACCCAAGGTGACAAATCATTGATTCCTACTTCACTAGCAATCTCGGCATAACAAGGCCTGATTTACAATGTCTTGCATTGCCTCTTCTGTTAGATCATGAGGTGTTAGTCTTCCCTTAATGCCTAGGCAGTTGTGTAAATCTAACCGTTAGTCTGTTCCACGCTCCGAGTGGAGTATTGATAAGTTAGTCACTAGTATGGGGTTATTGTAGCCATTCCCTTCCAATGATCAGGTAGGAAAATGGATTCAAAGTCAGCACGTAGGGCCAATCTTTGCCCCGCAAACATCAACGTATCAGTGAGTGACTGTCTTCCCCTACAGGTGAAAGCGCTGGGCTGTGATGGCAGCAGCTCCCTGTCCTCCTGGCTGGACGTCCTCGGCCTGCAGGAGTACTTGCACAACTTCTTGACCAGCGGCTACCGCTCTCTGGACTGTGTCAAAAACCTGTGGGAACTGGAGATTGTCAATGTGAGTCAAAGTGTCATGCAAGGAGTATAAGGAGTACTGGAGGGTGAAACTTGTGTTTGAGTGCTTGTCCACTTGATTACCAGATAATTTCTTCTGTCCCCCCAGGTGCTAAAGATCACCCTGCTCGGACACAGGAAACGCATCATTGCCTCCTTAGCAGAGAGGCCCTATGAGGAGCCTCCCGTCAAGCCTCCTCGTCTGTCCCAGATCAGGGTGAGGACCCAGGGACTTCTGTGTCACCAAAGATTGTATATACAGTATTTTAGAAGATCAGTCACTCGATAGTAAAAACTATTATAATAATTAGCCCAACTTCCAGTCTGCAAAAGAGAGCGCTAACTGTCACAGATGTGCTTTCCTCTGACAATTTTGCCTCACACAAAGACAGTATAAGTATAGCTACGTTCTTCTTCACCACTTCTGTCCTGTGCAAAATTCTGTTACCATAGCTACCAATCTGGTACAGACCTAAAACAAAGTTGCTTTTCTCAAACACAGTACTCATTACAAAAATGTAACTGTGTAATTTGTGAGTGTTATTTGTTCCAAATAAACCTTAATGCAATATATCTGCAGCAGCAGGCCATATCTCCCAACTTTTCCAGTAACGGTAATTAATTGAGAGCAGATTCTGGGGTTTGAGATTTCTCCTGCTATGCTTCAAGATGATATTTGCGGTACCAGGAAATGGGGGCTGAGTGAGAACTACCGGTAACAGGGCCACAAATTATTTATTCATTTAATGCTTTAACGGCCAGAATTGTTGTTACAAAATGATGAATGGCAAAATAGCCAGCGGTCACCATTGTATCCATCACTCATGGTGACAACCCTAATGCCTTCCCGACTCTGTCTCTCCAGTGCCAAGACCTGCCTGGATCCCAGACCTCCTCTCCCATTAGTCATATGGAGTCCTACACAGGCCGCTCAATGGATCCTCTGCTGCCACTGGGAGAGCCAGGATGGAAGAAGGTGCCGGATCCCGACTATGACATTGCCCAAAGAGTCCGTACTGAACAGCACAGATCTCATGTATGTGGTTAATCTGTATCTGTAATCACTTTAGCAAGACATTACGTCTTCCAATATCTTTGCATAATATAGTAATTGTTTTTGTTTTTTCCACCTATGACCTGTGTTACTGACAAGTCAGTGATGAAGACCTAAACAGGATGACATGTTATTTGTCTTTGTGACCAAGCCTACCTTGAAAATGCATTATTTCGTGTTTGCCGAGCACCAGTGAGAAAGATGGGTGTGCTTACGGGCTTTCCCAAAACATTTTCCACGTTTTAACAGGAACGGTATGAAGAACGGCATAGAGAGCCCCGTCTGACCCTGCGGCCCCCCAGCCTGGCAGCGCCGTACGCCCCAGTCCAGAACTGGCATCACCAACCCGAGAAACTAATCTTTGAATCCTGTGGCTATGAGGCCAATGTAAGTATACACGTCTCCCCCTTTTAAACTATGCTCGTTTCGTTGAATGTATACACTGTGTCTGATTGAGTCTTATGTCAGCAAATATAATGTTTCTCTATCCTGTGCCCTTGCAGTACCTTGGCTCTATGCTTATCAAGGATCTACGGGGTACTGAGTCCACCCAGGATGCCTGTTCCAAAATGAGGGTAGGCTGCATTTCCACCTCTCTAGTCTCAGTGGCTAAACATGGGCCGTTATGCAAAACCTGAGCTAAAGGTAACCGGGCTGATGTCCTTTCCGTCTTTGCTGTTCTTTTGTCCTCCAGAGGTCGACGGAGCAGATGAGGAAGGTCCCAACCATCGTCCTCTCGATCACCTACAAGGGTGTGAAGTTCATTGATGCAGCCAATAAGGTTAGCTAGCTGCTCCACCTGGTGTGAAAGTTCAGTGTTTAACCCGTGTCGCTCCCTGTCTGGAGAGGCAAGGCCAAATTCTACTTCTACGGCAGTGCGAGCATTTATAGTTCCGCGTCGGTGATTCTGCGGTAGACCACCAAACGCTAGATGGCAGTGTCGTGCTGTTACCATGGAAGTAGTAACAACAGAAGTAGTAGTGTTCTGGGATATTTCTCACCACGAATTCAGTGACATCTAGTACTCTTTATAATTCGGAGATGAGGTGTCCTACAAAATGAACATATTTGCAAACCTGCTCAGCTAGTCTGTCTTCGGTCTTCACTATCGGCGGACATCAACCGGATACAGATAGGAGAAAATCTGAAGCGGGCCAATCCAGTTCTTGCCGTCTTCTATCGCCCTACGCACAGTGACATTTTTGTGGTGCACGTAAGACCTGAAGCGTAGCTACAGCAACACTTTGAAGTATAATTTGGCCTTCGTGTCCACCAGGTTGAACACAGTGTAAACACATTTACAAAATCAATAATATTTTCGGGTTTTGTGTGTGTGAAAGGGGAATAGTATAACATCACACCTCTCAGACTTATCCAGACCCTTTTCTTGTAATTGTAAATATCATGTCATGGGGTTTCTTGGTTGATCAGGCCGCTATTGCCTCTTAACACTGTACTTTCCTGGTATGGGTGTGAATCCCAGTTTATGCCTCACTCATCTTTCTCTCCTTCCTGTCTCTCTTCACTTTCATAACCCTGGTTTTTCATAACGTGTTATTTTTCATAGCATCCAAGTACATACAATACCATGAAATAGAAACTCATGAAGTACTTTGAGAGCGGGCTGCCCCCTCCCTTATAAATGACCGTTGTGTTTATATACCCTGTGTCCTATTACTGATTCTCAAGTCATTCACGCCTTTCTTCTTGGTGCAGAATATCATTGCGGAACATGAGATCCGTAATATCTCGTGTGCAGCCCAGGACCCAGAGGACTTGTGTACATTTGCCTACATCACCAAGGACCTGCAGACCAGCCACCACTACTGCCACGTGTTCAGCACAGTAGACGTGGTAAGGATGTCTAGCGTATTGTATGTTATGCCATCCCTGTGTGTTCCTGTTACACTGGTTCATCTGTCTCAGAGTTACTTCAAATGAAGCTTGTACGTACCTAATGGGACCAGCAAGATCTTTTTCTGATGAACCAATTTCAGTCTCCACTGACCCCGGTGGGTTTGTCAGTTCAAATTCCGCAAACTTTCCTGATTGGAAGGATTTCAGTCATTCTTTAGTGAGGGGAGCCAATCAGGACCACGTCCAGATGACAGAATCTGCTGGGTCAAAAATATACATACAGCAACTTGAATGATCAATTTTGGTGATGTAAAATGTGTCAAATCTGCTTTGCAGCCTGTTATTGTTCCACTTCTTGTGAGTGACTACAGCTGGTGACTCTGAACCCATTTCATTAGGGCTCGTTTGAGTCATTAGACTCGGCCACTAACGCTACAATGGGAAAGTGGGTGTTCCAGCGGGACAACGACCCCAAACACACATCAAAAGTGGAATGGCTCAATCAGGCTAGAATGAAGGTTTCAGAATGGCCTTCCCAAAGTAGAGAGAACATGTGGACTGTGCTGAAGAAACAAGTCCGTGTCAGAAAGCCAACGAATTTAGTTGAACTGCACCAACTCTGTCAAAGAGGAGCGGTCAAAGATTCAACCAGACGCCACAAGCTTGTGGATGGCTATCAAAAACACCTAGTGGAGGTGAAAATGCCCGAGAGACATTTAACCAAATATTAGCAATCATTCCATCATTCCCTCCTGTCCTCTCCCATACTAGTAGCTGTAACACTGAGGAGATGTAGCGGCCTGCGCGTCATCGCTGTTATCTCTAGACTGCCCTATCTCCTTGATGTTTTACGCCTCAGTAGGGGTTTATTGCCTCTTGGTAGACAAGAGTGCTACTCTGTGGCCATGATAACTAGCCCTCCTTTCCCTCCACCGTGCCCCCTGAGATGTCATGATTATCCTGCTAATCTGCCTCATAACGCAGCGAGGGTCAGTCCAGAGCGCCGTCTGCAGCAGGCTAACGAGGCTCGGGTTCCAGCCGGCTCCAGTAGTGATTAGCTCTGTGGAGTCGAGACAAGGGGCTGTGAGCACACTACTGCAGCACTCCGATAGCCGTCAGAGGTGAGGGAGGATAATAGCCCTGAGATGTGATCAGTTATTTTAAACTGTATTGTATTGTTCCTCACCACACGACACAATGGGGGAGCGCCGAGCTGATGGCGAGACACGCGGCCAGGGCATTAACTGTGCTGCAGATTTATGTATCGAGGATGTGCATCTGATTTCAGAGCCCTGTGTTCTGTCCAAATGACGCCATGTTGGGTTCATGCAAGGTTCCATCTGTGCGATTGCTTTTTTGTTGTTGTGTAGAGTGGGACAGAGAACGGGATTCATCTTGACGGCTGGACTAGCTTGGGAAGGCATTAAGCACATGACTTGGTTTCACCGCCTTATCTTTGCCTTAACAAATCAAGGACCTTCAACATTTTAATCTCTTTTATTTTTTATGGTCTGCGGTGTTTGTTCACATTTGGAAGCTGCCAGGGTATAATGATGGGATGCAGCAGCCTCAATAGGATATTGATGTATGAGGGAGCAGCTTGCTGCTGCACAATACTCCCCATCTACTGGCACTTCAAGTTGTGCAGGCAAAGGAAACTTTGATCCGATATGTTTTTCTATCTCATTCCTAACCTAGCAACATTTTGTTTTCTGCCCACTGAACTGCAACCCAGGATTCTTTGTTTCGGTGTCACCACTTCTGTGTGAGCCTCGTATTCAGCTGCACTGATGCATGTCTGTTGATGTGAGAGACTGAAAGACCAGAATACTCATAAGGGCTGTGGGCTGCTGCTCCTCCCCCCTCTCTGATAGAACCTGACCTATGAGATCATATTAACGCTGGGGCAGGCGTTTGAGGTAGCCTATCAGCTGGCTCTCCAGGCCCAGAGGACCAAGCAGCACCAGAACCTCCCATTGGGACCCGGTTCGGAGGCCATCGAGACCAAGTCCAGCCGACCTGTACCCAAACCACGAGGCAGTGTGCGGAAGTCAGCGGTGAGTTCAACGTGAACAATAGCATAGGCACCATATACATTACATTGGTTACGCCAACTCAAACACACACACACAACATATTTCAAAAGTAAAAGTAAAGAATTTCTTTGCAAAATACTTTTTACAAAATTATGTCTGGTATAAAGGAGAAGCACATTATGAGTTATGCGCCATCTTAACACCTTTACATATGAAATTAGTAAGTTTTGAGGGGGGAAAATGATTTTGAAATACTGACTGGGAAATTGCCAGAATTTTTCCAAAATGGATATATCGTTTTTGGGAGTTAAACCCTCAGATATATTTATGTTTCATTTTAGACAGACAACAGATAATTCTTCGTACGTTTATATCGGTCTACAGCCTTTCACGTCATTGTGACTACACTGTGATCTTCATCCATCCATTAGCATGTAACCATCAAGAGATGAACCAATCACACATCTCCTGCTGCAAGTTAATGAACTAAACAGGATCTTGTTAGAATGTGACTCCTTGTCTCCTTTCACTCCTCCTTCACTGTCTGCCTTTGCTCCCCTCACCTTTCTGATATTCCTCCTGTCTCACATTGTTCCAATCACTGTCGATTTCTCTCCCTTTCTCTCCCATTCTCTCTCTCTACCCCTCTTCCTGTCTGTCTCTCTTGCACTCTCCCGTCTCTCCCCTCTCTCTCTTTCTCCCGTCTCTCTTCCTGGCGGTGTTTATCTCTCCCAGGACTCTCCTCCTCCCGACAGTCGTTGGTGTTACTGTTACACCTGCACTACCCACCGTCCCTCCTTCCTACCGCTGCACTCTGCCAGCCCTGCCGCCCAGGTGCTGCCTTCTCATCCTCGACTCATCCTGTCCTGTCCCCATCCTCTCACTCTTTGCTCCTCTTGTCTTCCCAGCTGTTGTCCTCTTTCCTTTCCTTTTCCCCGCACTGCCCCCGAAACCGCATAATCCCCCATTTAATGTCTTTATCCCATCTTTATCCTTCTGTAAAGCCGCTGTTTTATGTTTTACTCTGTGTCTTTCAATATCCTGAAGTTAGAGCTTTGGTTTGACAAGATATGGGCAAGTAACTTTTGACTCAGGAGCCCCCTAGTGGTGTGAGCATGGCAGTTTGCAAATCACGCCGACTATGTTTACATGCAGAGCGGATTCTGTTCTTCACCTGGATGCTCAAGTAGCCTGGTTTTGGATCAACGCGTGTAAATGACATGACTGGGTTACTGCTTGAGTTGGTGTAGTAGCTCCTCTTCCTCTGTGATTCAGTCTGAATGTTACGGCCCAAACCTGCATTTCAAAAACACTAATCCTGTCAAGAGGCCTCTCTTGCACACAGAGTTTGATGCCCCCTGTCCGTGTTTTACAGGGGGACCCTGTAGACCAGGAGGGGGATTCTCAATCACAGGGCAGCGCCACGTGGCTCGTGGACCCCAAGGACTCCAAGCGCACTATCAGCACCAAGTACGAGACCACCATATTCTGAGTGGACCTCTCCTCTTCCTCCTGACCTCTGAACCTGGGCCTGGTCTGACCTACCTGTGCTACCCTTCTCCCTTTC